>JABSTQ010010789.1:0-284313 GCA_013358835.2 Ixodes persulcatus
CGTGAGAGGTGCCCCAAGCGCCGTTCGCTCCCGCACGCCTCCATCGGACAGGCTTCACCGTGGTTGTGAAACGGGATTCGTTCGAACATCATAACGTGCCGGAAACCATTGGACGCGATTGGCTTTGCATTCCTCGCGGAAGGTTACCATTCCCTTCGAAAGTCATTTGCCACTCCGTTCTTCAGTTGTCACCTGGTATTGTGCTTCCGCTCCCGTTCACCTGCTCCCGTTCACCTGCGCATCACATGGTTCGGCGTTCTATTCCATCTCCGGCGCTTTATATCAATTTTTACGCTTAATATAGTTTAATTGTTAGCACTTATTATAAATTATAGCTTAGAGTACATAATATTTGCATGCTTGTGCTGTGGGTTGTGTGTGCATTACCTTCTTGGTCGGCGTGTGACGCTTTTGTGCCGCACTCGAACGTGACGCTTTTGGCATGAAATACAGCCTATTAGCATAATCTGAGCTATTTAAATAGGGGGTTGTAAAACCCTAGTTAATTTTATTATGTGCGAAAAAACCATAAACATAGCAATACAAACAAATTTGGCACGTTATGTACAAATTAATTCAAACTTCGACCCTGAAGCAGAAAATGACGATATGCTAAAAGGTCAGAAGGTCTTAATGTCCATGATCCTCACGCATCGCAGATCTATGAGATTTCCTTCATTCACGCAAATATTCACCAGCATTATTATGCCTTTCGCTTTTCCGCGTTAAAATCCGAAAGCCTGCTCCATTAGGTGTGATTAGGTGTACACTCTCCATCAAATTCATATACTCCATTACTAGAGCGTTATTTGATGCCGTCTTCAGTTAAGAAATGAGAGAAGAATAAAAGGGGAGGGACAGAAGAAGCGAAGTCTTTTCTATTTTTATTCGTACTTCGTGCCTTCATTCCCTGCAAAAATAAAATAATGTGTATTGGCTTCATAAAACCGCTTGCCTATAAGGAGTATTCTCTGGGCGCCATATTTGCCGGTTCTGTCTAGAGCGCATGCTCAGAACGAGCCCCCATTAATAGGCTTCTAAGACCGGCCATTTTGACGGTGTGGAATGCACGTTGCAAAAGAACCCTGGAAGCTAGCCATCAGCACGCGCTCAGCAGTCGCGCACACAGCTATGGCCGCCAGTGAATACTTCCTATAAATTAAAAAAAGGAAGGAAGCTTATAGCTTCGTACACCGTCTTGCTGTCGCTGCTAGATCAGTTTAATTCGAAGGAGTATGAACTTGTGTTCAGTGCCTCTTGCTAAGTTAAATACAAGAGGCCATCAGGTGAACATAGTCAGCATTCAAGATTTTATTGTCAACGCAACAGGCTGGATAAAATTCTTGGTGGTAGCTGCTGTTGCAGAAAAGCAATCTCTCAAATAAATAGCTGCTATCGTTTTTTTTTTCTTTTTCGAAGATACGTAATACGCCTTCTTATCAGTAGAAACACATCTGCTCCATTTGTGTGAGCTAGAATGCCCTTGGTTAATGGGTCAAGCGCCGCTTTTATCACACGTGTGTCACCCAGAAATCGCATCGCCAAGTGTCGGTTATCGCGCTTAGCCACTTAGAATAGACGCTGTTAAACGCACATGGTAGATGTCAAGCAGGGCGAGGGTCAAGGATAGTTGTCTTCCAAATCTAAGTTGAAAATAAATGGAGACACAAGAGTCAATACGAAGGAAGGAAACGAAAAACAGGGGACAGAGACAGACTTTTACTTTGCAGGTAAATCCAGTATACATGGACGTCTTCATCGATTTGGGTTGCGAATAGAGAATTAAATTAACTTTATGATTTTTTCCACGAGACGCCTTGATTACTTTAATTAGCAGGTCCATCGTATGATGTTGGCGTACACTCAACTGCACGTTTACTGATCTTTTGAAATCAAATAGTATGAATAATGTTGGGAGCTAATTAGTGCATCTTTGAGTTTAACTGCAATTTCATTCTTCGAAGATTTCTAAACACATTGTTGCATAATCCAATTTTACAATTGATATTTATTAACATTGCGCGGTGCTTAAAACGTTATATAAGCACTTGCTGAAAAACCTCTAAAATCGGCAGGGGGTGATTCCTGGCCTCTTCAACTGGTGTGCAGCTCCATATGAAGACACGCCACCTACCCTATCTACCTGTCATAGAAGTAGATTATCCGTATTTGCGTGTGGCGACGACTGTGGATAATGACGCAGCTTAGATATTGATCACCACGGATCAATATCCTGGACGTTCGTGACTCCGACTTCTCTGAGTCCGACCCGCCTACAGCGTACGACTGCGAAATAACTCTTTATTTATTTTTATTTTGGCAACATCAGCTAGCGCAGCATTTTGGATACCTACAGGTGATTGCCCCTGATTAAAATAAATGAATGACCTCTGTTATACTGCCATTGTCTGCGTTGTGACCACGATCGTAGTTGGTGTTCCGACGACAGCGGTGATCATAAAGGAGTTTTTTTCTGGGCGTGTACAAAGAATAGATCTAAGGTATAACTTGAACCCTCGGGCGTCCTAGTGCAGCCGTCGAGGAGCTTCGCCGACAGCTCTTTCCTCATATGACCCTTTTCCTCTTCAGTGGTGCCAGTCTTCACGGTGACGAGGGGAAGAAGCAGGCCTGCGCAGGAAAGTTTAGAAACCATTCAGAATGTCGGGGTTACATTAAAAGTCTCCGTAGAATTTTCGAAATTTTAGGGTTACGACTGTAACGGTAAAATAACCACAGCCCGAGTTTTCTTTTTACTTAGCAGCCTTGTAGAAAAATATTCATCCAGCCGATTTCGTGGTTACCGGACAGTGCCAGAAAACAAAAACGGATGTAATTCAGCATCCGCAAAATAGCGAATACCCTTGTAATCTAAAATAGTCCCTGTCTTGCGTATTTTTGCGACTTCGTTTCGTCCATTTGTAGTTTTTCTTCATTATGTCGTTAGCTGCTCCACAATCTCGGTTAACGCTCGGTCAATCCAGCTTATGCTGTCCAGAAGCGTGCATACATCTGGCGATGTATGCACGCACGCACTCAGGAGCAGTGGCACCACGGTACCGTCACAGGTGCCTAAAAAGTATCTTCTGATCTTCGCAGCTGACCTGGCTGATTCATCAAGCCGACAGCGATGCGCGCAGCACTTTTCATTGAGGGACCTCGAGAACGACCATTGGACGCTGCACGCACGTGGACAACTACGTCATCGCTCGGCACCTGCTACAAAAAGGGTCTTCAACCAAGGACGAGCTTCACACGCACTCAGCATCAGTGGCGAGACGGTGCCGTCAAAGGCGCCTAAATAGTATCTTCTGATCTTCGCAGGTTGGTTTCTTTTTAACATTTTAAGTTCTGCTTTGGTTGCCGTTGCTGCTGAGTGATTGTTTCATTTGTAGTATATAAACAAGTGGTACACGGAAGCAATGGAAAAACAAATGTATTGCCTGTCATGAACTGCTTCCCTATGATGAAGACTATCTATGCTGTTCAGAGTGTGAATTTAACTATCACATCGGTACCTGTTTTGGAGTAAATGGCAGCACACATAAGAAAACGACAGAGGCCTTAAAAAAGTCCTGAAAGTGCGCAACATGCAGGGTGTTGATAACTCGAAGCAGCCAGAGCGCATCGAAGCCAGGTGACGAAAATGGAGCAGATCTTGCTAGTGATATCGCTCAGATTCACAGCAAACTTTGAGAAGTGCTTGAAATGAAACTGAAAGTAGATACCCTTGTGCGTATTAAGAAAACTGTTGACAGCAGTTGGACGCTCAGTGCAGGAATTCTCACTAAAGTATGATGAAGTAATTACCGAGGTGAGGCTACAAAACCAGGAGATATCCGGTCTGAAGAAGCGCGTGGAAAAACTCGAGGTGGAAGTAAGGGGCCAAGAAATTGAGAAACTGAGACAAGAGGTAAACAAACTAGAGCAGTACAGCAGGTGGCAAAACTTAGAAATCCACGGGTTGCCCCAGCATGTAAACAAAAATTTTCTTAAAAAACAAAATTGACTGGCTAATGATATCGACATTCCACAGTTTGTGAAACGGATGTCGATGCCATCCATCGACTCCCCTCACGGACCAAACGGTCTGACAAGACTGCGCCCGTTCTTGTACGTTTCACATCCCGCCTAACAAGAGACGCGTGGCTCGAAAAAAGGGAGAACTGAGGAAAACTAAGTCAGAAATGTTTGTAAATGAAAATCTCGCAGCACAAAACAAAAACTTATTCTGGCAAATGAGAACAAAAGCAACGTAAATGAAATGTAAATTTGCTTGGCAAAAGAATGGGAAAATGTTCGTTCGCCGAGGTGCCGGCGATCGAGTCATCAAAATCAATACGGAGAAAGATTTGAAATGATACGCTAAATAGTTCTTTTCTTCTGTTACCTAGTTATTTAATCTGTTATCCACCGACATAGCAAGCTATGTTGTAAAAGGCAGTTATTACGTCTCCATTTCTTTCAAGCACTCTAATGCTTTGATGACAAGCAGTTTTCTCTACTGCACCTGAATGATCGAAGTTTAAAAAAATAAACAAGAAGCTGTTGAAACATTTTTAAGTGACCTAGATCACAACTTCAATATCTTAGCTTTTACTGAGACCTGGTTTTTCGATGACTTCGATATTGCTCATTTTTCGGGATTCAGATTTACATCGCTATCTCGAAAAAATGGGAGGAGGATGCGTGGCGGTATATGTAAACAAATGTCTAGATTATGATCTGTCAGCAAATACTCTGTGATAACGCCAGACATTGAGTCCCTAATGATGAAATGTGGCCATACTGTTCTTGTTGTCCTGTACAGGCCTCCTCAAGGCAAAATACCCATGTTTCTCAAATACCTTGAAGATATACTAGAGTTTTTGTGCAGACTGGTATACATGTTGTTCTTTGCGGTGACTTCAATATAGATGTGCTATCCTCAGACCCAACTACGCAAAACCTTCTTGATACTTTGCATTCTTTTGGCCAGGAAAATGTAGTGAAAGTAGCTACCAGGGTGACGGACCGGTCTGAAACAATGCTTGACTTGTGTTTCACTAACTAACAAATGAATGAACTAGAGGCAGGTGTACTAATATCAGGCCTTAGTAACGCTTTACCGATTTTTATGCTTTTCACACCTTACTCGACACAACGCAAAGAAATCACCATCATGCACACCGATTACTTTTAGATTGATAAACGAGAATAAAATAATTTTTTTTTCAGAGTTTAGTCTCGGAGACATACTGGAACAACATTTTAAAATTAATTGACATCAATATGCATACGACGCATTTATAACGATTGTGAAGAAACTTTTCAAGCGAGCGTTTTCTATGACGGAGCTCAAAAGAAACAAGAAATCAAGGAAACCCTGAATTGACGCCGCACTTCGCAAAAGAATACAACATCGTGATAAGCTTTATGGCTTATTCATAAGAACGAGGTATCCAAACTATCTATCTGAATTTAAAAAAAGGAGAGGAACAAGTTATCTCGCGACGTTAAGTGAGCACGAAGCAATTATTATGAGAACCAATTTGGAGACATCTATAATAATTCTAGGAATGTTTGGGATACTGTTAACTCCTTATGTCAAAAAAATGCGGTATTACTGAGCTTACTGTCGAAGGCATGTCATTCGCTGGGACTCTGCTTGCTGACGAATTTCACAAACACTTTTTGGAGTGTGGTGCATCGAGTAGATATACTTCAAACATTACTGATTACGAACGTTATATCACATCTAGCACAAAAAAATCGATTTCTATGTTTTCATTTACGGAATTAGATATAAACAACTTAATACAAAAACTAAAGAATAATAGCGCTTGCGGTGAAGACGGCATAAAAGCTACCCTATTGAAAAAAACAGTATGATTCTGAACCCGGCATACCCGAATTTGAACTGGGCAAAATGGAAATCGAACTGATTAAACTGGCGATATAGGAAAACAAACTGGCCGAATTGGTAAATTAACGAGCCAAACTGGCACATAAACCTGCCAAACAGGCAGCCGAACTTGCCAAACAGGCAACCGAACTTGCTAAAGAGGGAGCCAAACTTGCCAAACAGGCAACCGAACTTGGTAAACAGGAACCCAAACTTGCCAAACAGGCAACCGAACTTGCTAAACAGGAAACAAAACTTGTCAAACAGGCAACCGAACTTGCCAAACAGGCTAAACTGAGAGCTAGACAGATGAAAGTCATAGCAGAACTGGTCCTACTGGCATTCAAACTGTTCAAAATGGTGACTGAAGAGAAGAAGAGAAAAAAAAGAAAAGAAAAATATTTTTTTAATAATTTTTTTAAGGTTAGGTGGCGCAAACTACCCCTAACCAAAACGAGCGTAATAAAATTATACTCGACATACTTCTAGTATACTATAAGGCAGGAAGTGTGATAGAATATTACAAAAAGTATATGGCACATGGGAGCCGTTCTATGATCCAGGTATACTTGCCAAGTATGTTTAGATCACATAACTAGTAGCCTACTCCAAGGGGAGGCACTCACTTGATCGAATGACGTTTGAGCGAACGCCCACGTTTCACCGAATGACACTTTAGCGAATAGTTGGACGCCGCGAAGCGGCGTTTTCGGGTGGGCCAAATGGGTTCACATTTTTGTAATGAGCCGACGCAGACTGTCGCCGCGAAGCGGCGTAAGCGCAGCGTGGCGGATGGGTTAACGCGCGCCCCCGTTATTCGCTAAAACGTCAATTCGCTCAAATGTCGCTGTTCGCTAAAATGTCATTCGCTCATGTGATATGGACCCATAGAAGTAGCGCACTCCCGATAAACACGGAAGCGTCTTCAACGCACCTTCAAAGCGTGCGGCTTCTATACACTGTTAATCTGGTTCCACTACGGTTCCAGTTAAGTTCCGCATAAGGCTGGCGTTCCACTAATTTTGACTAAGTCCCATAGCAAATTTTTAGCTATCAAACGGTTTTAAGTGGACGCTTGTTTTTTTCTTTCTATAATTGATTTCTTTTTTAGATGGACCACGTGCATTTAAAGCAGGCTGATCACCTGTACCGTCTAAAATTTTTCCAGTTACTAAAAACTTGTTCCACTAAAACTCTTCGCAGTCTTTTTTTAAAATTAATATGCGACTTTGTTCCACTTATGTGGTGAGTTGCGGAGAAACACTCCAGAAAGGAAGGGAGCGTTCGTTTTGCAAAATTAAATTTTTCTAGTGAAAATTGCATAAGTTTTATGTCGCCTGCTATACGGGCGCAAATCGTTGTCATACCACAGTTAAAAAAACAAACAAAAAAAAAACATATTTTATTTGGTTGTAGCAGAATTTGAACTGTACATACTGTAATTGAACGGATCCTATTGGTAATCAAACTGCTGAAATGGAAACAATCAAGGCGTCGAACTTCTCGAAGTACGTTCGAAGCGCGATATTTAGAAGAGCAACAGATGTTCGCCGATTGGCCGTGGTGTGGCCGATTGCCATCTGTCTGGAATCACGACCATCAATAATAGAGCTCAATCAATCAATAAACTAGTGTTTACTGCATAGTTAAGGAAGGACTACTGGACTTCGCGCTGGCATATTTCAATAAAAATAATAATAAGTCTTCTTGCTGGCGTAGTTCAATAAAACGCACAAACACAGATGCTTGCTCGCGCGCAGACATGCGCACATACACGAGCGCACACACGCATGCACACGCGCAAACGCACGCACGCACGCACAACCACAGACGCACGCACACAGAAGCAGGCGGACGAATCCACACGCGCACACGAACCCGGGCGCATGCACGCACGCACACGCACTGTTGCGAATACGACGACCGAAGCGTTAGTTGAAATAGTTTCGGTTTCGGTTTTTACACTTCAAAAGAAAACCTAAAGTTTAGATAAAACACAAGATAGACTAAATTTTCGTTATTTTTTTTACAACATTATTATAGTGACAATATTATTAGTAATATGATATTATTTTGCTTGGTTTAGTTAAAAGAAGAAGAAACTTTTGAAGATTGCGGAAGACCATCGCTATCGCAATCAGCTCCCGTTTGGACGTTTGGCTGTCGTTGGGGCTCCAGAGGCTTCGAAAATCGCTTCCTTTATTTCGTTTTAGCCGTTTTAGCAGGTATTTCAGATATCTTCCTTACGAATATCATGTTCAAGAATGCCCAGCGATGACTGAGAGCTGGGAGACGCTGCGTCTTATCATCATAAGTTGCGGACGCTGCTGCAGGCGCCGGTGAGTAACTTTTGTTTCTGCAAAGTGCGCCGCTGTTTCACACTTTGTCGTGTACCATGTGCTTGTTATGCTATGCTTGATTCTAACAATGCTTCTGGCCCATGTTATTTCGTTATTTGAAGAGCATACCTTCTTCAAAACCTATGGCTCGCTCCGCAGAGCGAGACAGATTCTCGTGCGGCGGAACTGAGCCTGTTCTTGGCGCCGTCCGACGATGTTCGTCCGACGACGTTTTTGCGGAGCGTTCAAGTGCAGTCTGACGGCAGTTTAAGCAGTCACAGGTCATGCTAGTTCTGAAGGGTGGTCCCAACAGCCGCCCGCCACCGATTCGTTTCGTTAAGCGGGAGCGAGAAAAACGTTACAAGAGCGAGCAGCATGATTTCTTGCCAATGCTTACGCCTGTGCCGTAGAGACGCGCGGTCTCTTCGCGTATGCCGAAGCGACACGCTTTCGAAGTTTACCATTGTGTGATGCAAATAAAGTGAGTTTGGATGTCACATTTTTCAGTGGCGGCGAAAGCCGCTACAAAAAGAGTACCTGGAAAGGCAAAAACATAAAAAAATGCGAAAAGAACCTGGATATTCGATAGAGTTGAAATACCACCAACGTACCGACTCGCCCAGTTATTCTTTCTGCCAAAGGATAATAGCCAATAGTAATAAATTAAATAAATGCCAACTTTTAATTTGTTACAAATTTGTAAAGCTCTTGCTTTTATGATATCAGGCAATGTGTAAATGTGTAGGATAGCTCATAGCAACAATTTATGTCCCACCCATTATATTGTACATTTTTCTCTAAATGCTCGAAGTTGTATAAAAAATTGCTCATCATAAATTAAGCCGCACCACTGAATGCACAATAGCGTGTGACTTTTATGTGTGTTCTCAGCAAAAGAAAAAGATGCATTCAAAAAGGGTCAATTATTGTGTTTCCCCTCTGTTAGAGCTCCTGTCGAATATACGCAAAACGTGGGTGTCCGCGTCTAAAAGAGTGGAACTGACATTTCCCGCAGGGCTGGCAGGCCTGACTCAGTTTGGCTGGCAGCTTGCAGCCTATGGGAACCTGGGGAACTACCACGAGAGTGAGAGTGATGCCCACCCTGCACTTCCTCAACGATGGCATCATAAGAAAGGGGGGAGCTGCCGGCAAAGTGAATGCAATGGCAGGTGGGTCGTTCCAATGAACCTCTATACAGATGACACCAAACAAAAAATCGTAAGAAAATTTATTATTAAAAACAGAATGCGTATCGCACGGACAAGGAGGAGGAGATGAACACAGCGCTTGTTGTGTTTGTATCCTGTTTCCATATTCTTCAGAATTTCTTTTTAATAATTGGCTACCAACTGGTCCAATCATCAGCACTAGCCAACAAAAGTATGCTGCTATTTTTTTTACTCTGCATTGACACTGTGCTTACAGTTGAATGCTACACTGATGAACAAACAAACAAAAAAAACAAGGGTGCAAGGCAGGCACGCAGCCAGGATCTTGATTCGGTGGCGCCAATCACGAACTGCCGTATGGGGGATGGGTAGGGCTCCGTGTTTTCAGAGTTTATTTTTTGTGAGATTCGGAGGGTGTTTTTCGGAGTTTATTTTTTAGCAAAAATTTGGTGTTTATCGAAGGTTATTTTTTGTGAATCCCCAATTCTCCGAAATTCGGAGATTATTTTTGCAGTGTTTCCTATTAGAAATAATAAATATTAACCGGATGCAAACATATGCCAGATAAAAAATAAAACACACTTGTATCAATTAGGATTTCTTCAGTTGAATATGGCATTGGTGTCATTGTCAATACTAATGTGTCCCGCGACAAAAGTTGCACACAAGTGTGGCTTCAATAAAATTCGATACCTTAAAATTAATGAACTGCCGGAGGTAGCCGCAAGGAAGCTCGTAGTCATCCCATCAATCTATCCCGGAGCCACGCGAGGTGGAGTGCTTAAGGATGTAATAGAGAAGTTTCAACTGCCCCTCTTCCGTATTTTATACAATCTCTATGGTCCATAGCTTTCACTGTCACCCCCAGAAACATACCCTCTCCTTTCTCTAAATCCCAAATCCCATGGCCCAAACTGGAAACCAAAAAGAGTGGCTTTGGTCGTGACACGGATGGTACGATGACCTGTTTCCCTGAACCAACCTTGATGAGACAAGCCGTAAGACCTCTTTTGACAACGGTTCGAGGTTTGAAAGATAATTATGGTGTCATTTTCCCAGAAACATTATTCCTGCGTTGCTCAAATTGTAAAAAAAAAAAAAAAAATCTTTTTTTTTTTTTGCTGGGGGATGTCAGGGCACATAACAATTCGCAGTGTATTGGATAAATCCGAATTGACAAAAATTTTACCGGCGGGTGTTTTTCAGAGTTTTTCGGATTTATCCGAAGACACGGAGCCCTAAGAATGGGGGAGAGGAGGCCCCAGCGAAATGGAAGACTTCGGGAAGGGGGGAGGGGATGACTTTCAACTGGAAAGTTTTCAGGCATTCTAAGGATATTGTAGGTTCTGCACAGCCAGGAGCCTGGTTTAAATGATAAAAATTATTCAATAGGTCTCCACCTTTTCCGTGTGCTCTAGCATCAGCCCCGTTCCTTGGTCTTGTGTCAGTGGCAGCTCCATTCCTTGCTTCTCCCACCCCCGCAGCGGCACCCCCTCTGCCTCAGCACCTTTCTCCTGCCCCCGCAATTGTACTCCCTCTGAATCAACACAACATCCCACCCCCGCAGCGGCCCCCCCCTCCGGATCAAGAGCCCATTCCTGCCCATGCAGCTGTCCCCCTTCTGGATCGCCCTGCTCCCACCCCTGCAGCAGCACATCCTCTGGACCAACACCATGCTCCACCAGCAGCCCTACCGGCCCTGGAAATCTTGGTAAACCGAGCCATCAAAGACTAATGAATTGAACTGATATCAGTGTTTGTTTTCTCATAGAAAGCAGTTAGGTAGGCTGTCATCCAAACTTCTCGTGTCGTGGGAAATGCTAATTTGGGACACAAGCATACACGTTAAAATATTGCCCTCAACTAGTTCCACTTTGAAGTAAAACTAAAAAGCGCTAATGTTGTGTTTGCACTAACAGTATTGTGCAGTGTACACATTGTGACACTGTTAGCGCAAACACGACATCGGCACAATTTCGCATTTTACTTCTAAATAGTATTAGCCAGCACGAAATTTTATCGCTTACAATATAGAACTAAATGAGCTCTTTCCATAGCTATAACAACTTGGATGACATCCCTTGGTTTCAAAGAGAAAACCTGGAAAAAACGGCGATCGCTTGTTTGCGCTCTGTACATAAAAAGAAAACAGATTTCGTGTATTTCTATTGTGATGGGCTTACTAAGTGGCTTTGTCATCTGAAACTTCTAACATATAACTAGCATTTACTCCCTTATATTAAAACTAAAACAAGCGTCTTCAGAACAGTCTTTAGTGCCACTTTACCCAAAAGCGACCGAGGAGCAGCATGCACATCACCAACACACGTGGGAAGCCAGCACTTGCGATTAGCTCTCGAGCACCGTGTGTCGTTTGGCCAGGTTGTGTATGATTATACTTCTGAAATTTTTCGGATGCCTAGAGCTCTAAAATGAGTTATCACCAAAAGCAATCTCAGAAACCTCCTTTAGTGCCCCTCTAACTTCATAGCTGCAGAATGTTGTCCCCACATACAGTATATAGTCCTTTCCAACGTGGAGTTGGTCGTAATCCCAAAATTTTAAGTTGAATGGACTCCGCCTTGAACAGGCTATAATTTTGCTTTATGACAAGTACTTGTGAATCCCTAGTGTGTTTCTGCAAATTCTGTCTGAAATAAAGTTGTCAATTCCATCTCACCAATGCACACACTTTTATATTTCATGGACAGCACACCAGCCGAATGCAGCAGTCCAGGGTGCACTGCCACCTCTCTATGAAGTAAGGCAAAGGAATGTAAGTGACTGGTTTACCTTTTTTTCTTCTTTTACATTGTCCTTGTAACTGATTCTTTTAAAGATTCAACTGCTACTTAAGGCTGAACTGCAATTTTGATCCACGGACTGTGTGTCGCGTGACGCTGTGTCACCGATCTCTGCCACTCGTGCTTTGTCCCCGGGCGGAGGGGATCGAAATAGGCGAACTCTTTTTTTCTGTAATAACCAACATCAGAAGTGTTTAGTCCGGCAACAACAGGAGTTGGATAAACATAGTCGCCAATCGCCACTCGGCTTTCTTGAATAGAAGGCGTTGTGGCAGAGTGAAATGGTCAGTGCATCACCACGTTTTGTCCTGCAGTCTTTTTTTTTTTTTTTGGGGGGGGGGGGGGGGAGTGTATACAGTTTTGTAGGTATCTGGTTTCAAAGTTCAGTTTCAGAACTTGTGGCAAAACTAAATTCATCAGCTCCAGCGGTACTTAGTGCGTCTGCTGAGGAAATGCCTTGCAATGATCATCATAGGTACTGCTCGACGTTTTGCGGAGCGTTTAAGTGCAGTCTGATGGCACTTGAACTGCTCGCTCTTGCGAGAAGTGCGGCGCGTTCAGCTTTCGCCGTCAGTGTTGTCGGTCTCTTTCGAACGGTGTTTATCATGTGCATTCTCTAATGCTTGAGCACAACTTTGTTGTTCTGTTTTTAATCTGCTGCCAACATTAAGAACTTGTATGATGGTGAGGCTACAGGCACGTATCCAGGGGGGAGGCCCATGGGGCCCGGGCCCCTCCCGAAATCTTCCGTTTTGCTGGGACCTCCTCTCCCCCCTTCCCCTCATACAGCATTTTGTCATGGGCGGGCTCCCCCCCGAAACAAAATCCTGGCTACGTGACTGTGAGGCTACCTCGTTTTTCTAGTAAGGGGCGAAAGACACCCTTTTGTGACTTTTACAAACAAAAGATGGAATTGGAATAGAAGAGAAAAACACAACTTGCCCAAGGATTCCAGGAAAATATAAAAACCAGCCGGCTTCGTGCAACTGGCAGTCCCAATATTCAGGGTTTTTCAGATCAATTAGAGTCCGCAAAGTCGTTACTGGCGCATGTTTTTTGGGTTTTATAGGATTTATTCGAAAACGCTATAAGCAAAGGCAAAATGCGTATTTACACGCAATGTGTCATAGGGCTAGGTCATGCGAAAAATCATCAATAGTTGCTTGGAACGTTTCCTTGCAATGCTGGACCGTTAAACCTTCGACTGTGATGCAGAGTCTCTCTCTCTCTCTCCCTTCCCAGAATCTTTCGTGTCATCGACCAGGACCCTACTCCTTCCCTTTCTTTGCCAGGATCTTTCGTGCCGTAAACTGGCTTACATAATAAAGTCCAACCCACTTAGACGATAATGAGGAAACCCAAAATTTCAGTCGTCATAACCGATTATCGTATCTGGACTAGAAACTGATCATTTCCAGTCTAGAAACTCTAGAAACTGATCGTTGTAAGCGGTACATTGTTATATATGGTATCATTGTAAGTGGTTTGCACCGTAATATTAAACTGGCTTACATGTGACATCTAGCCCCAATGCGATCTTAGTGCACAGACATTGTGGACTTCAGCTTTGTCAGTAGGACCAATACTTGGCCCTTTTCTTTTGCTTTTTTAAACTATTATCTCTAAAAATCAGGGCAACTAACTAATTGAAAAAATAATTATTAAAGGGCGGTGATCAAACATGTTAAAAGGTTTAATCTATGCCCACCTTTGATATATATATTTTTTAAGATTACCAGAATGCAATCCTAAATTTCAAGTAATGCTAAGCAGTGAGCAATATATATACTTCTAGCTAGTAACTACTGATCCAATTTTCTTTCAGATGCCTTGAGCTACTATGTCCACCAGCATTCGAACCCCGAGGCTGCCAACCTGCAAGAGGACCACGCTGTTCTTGTGCGGCAAATGAACAACACCATGAAAAACTTCCTCTCGGATCTGGACTGCACCAAACTGTGAATGTTTTTTTTTTCTTTTATTCGCTTTTAAAGGAATTTTTTACCTTTACGGTTTGATTTTGTGCCACACACTTCAAGTTTGTTATTGTCTAGTCAGATTTTTTTAATCTTTACAGTGTGGTGCCTCGAGCATGTTTAACCAACAGGCGTTGCACCCAGGGTTCGTACAGCTCTTTGAAATCCTTGAATACCCTTGATTTCATTAAAAGTCGTTTAAGGGCCCTTAAATATCCTTGAAGGTTAAACGATCCTTGTATTCCGTGAAAATCCTCCAACTAATGCGTAAATGCTGCATCTTCTAAATGATGAAGCCAATCTTTCCAAGGCGTCCTGTGTCATCGCCATTTTTGCTTTGCGTTGAGCGTGTTACGGATTGTGTTGGTAAGCATGAGAACACTTTCAATCAAGATTGAAAGTCGAAATGCCGGGTGGAAAGTGTAAGTTCCAGCCTTCTTGGCTGGAACACAGACTATCGCCAGTGGGTGAGACCAGATACGAATGACTCCTTCCGATCGAAGTGCGCTATCCGTCGAAATGCTATCAAAAATCACGTAGGCCTGCTCAATATTCCACTGTTAAAGGAGTTAAAGTCCTCGGTACGCCTAGCAAAGCAGAAGTATGCTGCATACTTAGAAGAGCACAAAAAAAAGCAGCCAGAGAACTGAAAATTTTGAAGAGAAAAGCAGTTGAATTGGAGCTGGTGGGAATGCATGAGAGGAAGTTGAAACTCCAGAAAACTCTGAAGTGCCTGTGCGAGTCGGCGGAATGCTTCTCAGAAGATGCTGAGGCGAAGAATGACTTGACACTTTCGGCCAAGGCCAATAGTTTTCGCCGACCAGCAAAAGAAGAGAAAACAGCTATAGCTGCTGTAGAACCAGAAATTCTTGCCAAAAAGGAGCTTATTTCTTAACTCCTGTCAACGAAGGAATAGACCGATCTCACCAGCCAGTTTGACTATGCCACCGCTGCCGCAATGCATCAAGGGAGCTTTAGTCTTTCTGCACGTGCGACAACCTCGCTGGAGCTCTGCGCGTGTGGAGCATGAGGCGGCACGAGCCGTATTGTGCACTAGCTGCCTGCCTCCTGCGAACTAAAGTTATGGCGGCGTCACGCATGCGCCGAAAGCTTGATGAGATCAGTCTATTTCTTCGAACATTCCTTGAATTTTGTCTTCTGATGCCCTTGAAGTCCTTGAAAAGTCCTTAAACTTTGTACCGAAAATTCTGTACGAACCCTGGTTGCGCCGCACCATAAATGTCTTTGTTGTTCATCCCAGCCAATCCACCGTTGAGAGAGCGTCACGTTTCCATGAGCTCCGCCCAACCAGAATGCAACGTGACACTCTCCCGGCGCTGAATTGGCTGGGGTGACTGTAGCCTCCGCTGCGCTCGGACAAAAGGTGAAACAATGTATTATCTTTAGGGTTTTATGTTGCGCCACACACTGAATGTTTTTATTGTCTATTTAGACTATTTTAGTGTTATAGTATTGCAGTCATATTTTGAACGTGCCCGAAAATTTGAATATGAATAAGGCATGTCAAAGTATTGGTAAATTCAGGTTTGTAATCAATATTCGGAGACTCTAAATGGGGTTTTTTGCTGTTCGCCTTTTAGGATAAGGTAAAGCAGGTTATGTGCGAGGTAAAATTTTCAAAATAACCATGTTTTTTTTAATTTTCTACACTTTAGAGCATGACCTCAACAAAACAAAGTTATTGAGCCCTGGATTTACCAATCCTTAATATGTTATTTACTCGTGTTAAAATTTTCAGGCACATCCAAAATATTACCGAAATCGTTAAGTTTTTAGCATGGAATGACCCTATACAAAACCGCTAACGGATTGTTTAAAGTTTCAATGCAAATAAAATGGTTGTGACAGTTTATGGCCTGTGTTTTCAGTATGGTGAAACTGGATTTACTGAGCATATGATGAAACCAGCCATACTGGTCACACAGGTACACTGGCTCTACCGGTTTCACTGGTGAAACCGGTACAACCGGTGTAGCTGTGTGTCCAGTAAGGCCGGTTTTATCATATGCCCAGTAAATCCAGTGTTACCAGTGCATCCAGTATAGCCATGTTCGATATTCCAGTTTGATACTGCTCCAGTATCCCCAGTAAAACTACCAGTATTCCCAGTATATCCGTTTAATATTCCAGTTTGAGACTGGCCCAGTATATCCAGTAAAACTACCCAGTTTGCCCGTCCAATAATCCGGTTTGATACTGGCCCAGTATGCCGAGTATGGAATTTTTTTCAATAGGGTAGACCTATAAAATCAGTTCTCAACTTGATTAGCCAACCACTATCCCTTATAGGTAACCTAGTCTTGGGCACAGGTGTATTTGCAAGTAAATTAAAAATTACTAGGATATCAATAATACATAAAGGAGGGAATATAAATGATTTAAACAATTATTGACCAATTTCTGTTCTACCAGTTTTTTGTTTGAAAATTATAGAACAAATTATCAATGAACAATTTTTAAACAAGTTTCAAAAGACAAATCTTATATCTGAACAACAGTACGGCTTCCAGAAGCAAACGTCGGCGGAAATGGCATTGTTAAGCATAAAAGATAAAATAACTGCTAATTTTGAAAACCAACTGTATATAGTAGGCGAATTCATTAACTTAAAAAAAGCGGTCGATTCAATCAAGCACGATATTCTATTAAGAAAACTTTATAGATGTGGGATTAGAGGGAATTCGCTTAGCCTAATAAATAGTTCTTTATCTAATCGGTTGCAATATACATATGTTAATAACGCGAAGTCAAATATGGGTAAAATAAAGTATGGTGTCCCGCGGGGCTCTATCCTTGGCCCGCTGTTATTTTTAGTGTATATCAACGACATAACTAACGTACCGCTTTCTGGAGATATAATTCTTTACGCTGATGACACTGATATTTTTTTTCTCTGTGAAAAACCTACAAGAGATTGAGCACCATACCAATACGTGGCTTAGAAATGTATCATTATGGCTCATAGCAAATAAGCTAGAATTAAATACTAAAGAAAACTAAGTATAATATTTTTAGACCACGCAATAAATGTGTCGAGCAAGAAATCCTCATACAATATCACGGCGAAATTATTGAACGGGTTCTTTCGCACAAATTCCTTGGCGTTTTGTTTCACGAAAACTTAAGCTGGTCGTTTCATGTAGACAAACTAAGAACCGAGATCTCGCGCTTCATTGGTCTTATCTGTAGAGTTAGACATTTATTGCCACGTCGAATAAGGAGACAGTTATACTACGCATTGGTTCATTCTCGTTTTAACTACTGCCTACTTGTAGGGGGAACAACAACAAAAACAAATTTAGACAGCCTATACACACTGCAAAAGCAAGTCTTGCGTTTAATCGAGATTGTACTGTACAGGAGTAATACTGCTCCGCTTTTCAGACAGCACCAGCTCTTAACATTGCAAAATGTTATAAAAAATATATTGTCTTTAACCATCTATATCAAATAAAGTCCAAGCCAACAGCCTTCTTTCAACAGTACCTTTGGAGAGAACATACTTACAATCTTAGATCCACAAACTACACAAGAGAAAAAGTACGCACAAACTACGGCAACCAAAAACTACCTAACCAAATACCCATCCTTCTAAATGACCATCCTGATCTGATGGCTATAATTGAAGACAGTGAATCAATTCAGGCTTTAAAAAGACAGAAATATGTACTCTCTGTCATATCAAGAGTGACTGCGTTCTCAGTTTTTTTCCTCTTTAGAGTGCTATGATATGTGCTGTGTCATGTTTTATGCTTCATTTTTATCATAGCATGTTATTTGTTATTTTCTTGACCTTTGTGCAGTGGTATCCCGTGTGCATTGTATGCTTATGGTTTTCATATAGTTTATTTATTTATTTATTTCAAAATACTGCGACCTCGATGAGGTCATTGCAGGAGTGGAAAGACAACATACATATACATTCAAAAAGGCCAACGATTAAAGATATACACACCCTACGAAACAAAACTTAGAAAACCGCGAAAAAATGCAATATAAAAAAAGAGTACAAAAACAACCACATACACTTCAATAGCAGATTCCAGGCACCATACCAGAACACCTACTGTATTTCTAATACAAACCTATCAAAATCGAGACAACGAACTGATCCATTTATGTTATTCCAGTTTTCAATCGTTCGAGGAAAAAAAGAATATTTAACACAGTAAAGGTGGGCTCTGTACGGTACAAGATTTCATGGATGAAAGCTTCGAGTGCGTGATTCAGTTACAAAACCAACATATTTTTACCGATTAAGTGCACAGTTATTACCCACAATTTTGTGTAGGAGCTTAAGCCGTTCTAAAGCGCGTCTAGAATCAAGAGGCGTAAGTCCTATGTCAGTCATGGTAGATGTAGGAGAAAAATTGCGGTCATAGCTATTACAAATAGATCTAGCTGCCTTTGATTGTATTGCGTCAATTTGCTTAATAACACCCTTTAGATACGGATTCCACACCACACAACCATATTCTAAGATGGGTCTAATCAAGGTCTTATACGCCGTTATTTTAACTTCCCTAGTTGACGATTTTAAGGTTCTCTTGACATATCCTAGCCTTTGCAGAGCACGAGAACAAATATAACTGATGTGCTTATCCCATTTGAGACTAGGCGTGAAAAAAAATACCCAAATACTTGTATTCATGAACTTGACGCAGAATTATATTACCAGTACCATACCTAAAAGCAGACGGTTCCTTCTCATTAGTAAATCACATAACGACAGATTTCTCAAAATTAATTTCCATCTGCCACTTCTTACTCCAATTAAAAAACTGTTCAAAAGAGTCATTTAGCAAGGCATGGTCATCTACCGAGTTGATTTCGTTGTACAAAACGTAATCATCTGCATAGAGGCGAATTTTAACTGGAAGACCATTTGCGACGTCGTTAATATAAAGTAAAAACAACAGAGGTCCTAAAACCGATCCCTGTGGGACACCGGAACTGAGACATTGCTAGAATGAACATCCCTGTATGAAACAAACTGTGATCTATTTTTTAGATAATCTTCGATCCAATTAACTAATGGCGTATTATTTAAAATCGCTTGTGGTTTCTGAAGAAGCTTATGATGTGGCACTTTATCGAAAGCCTTAGGATAATCTACAAAGATGGCATCAAGTTGTCCTCTTTTATCTAAAGCTAAAGCTATTTCGTGAGTGAATTCAAGAAGTTGGGTTGAGGTGGAGTAGCTACGACGAAAACCATGCTGCTGCGGGCAAAGAATAAAATTAGTCTCGAGGTACTCAGATATCTGTTTATAGACAATATGTTCCAAAAGTTTGTATGAAGACGATGTGAGCGAAATGGGTCTGTAGCTTGTAACCACCTGTTTGTTGCCTGACTTGAACAAGGGGGTAATTGTAGCAGACTTCCAAGACTGAGGTACTGTTGCAGTAGAAATAGATTTTTCGAAAATGACAGATAGGTATTTCGAAGTCCAAAGTGAATATCGGCGAAGAAAAGAATTTGGAATTCCATCAGGGCCAGGGCTTTTCTTACAGTCAAGTTTTATTAGTAGATTTAGGACACCAGAAACACTAATCTCTAAATCACATAAAGCTGTGTATATACCTTCAAAGAAAAACTCAGAATCATTGCCGTTGTCACGACTAAATACAGATTTAAAAGAATCATTAAAACAGTTCGCTCTCTTTGTCGGCTCACTTACAGATTCACCTTCAATAGTAAAACTCTGTGATATGTTACATTTTGAAATAATAGATCTCCAAAATTTGGCGGGATTTGATTTCATAAATTCAGACAGTTACATCAAAATACTTGGTTTTAGCTGTTAACATCTTTTCTTTCATGGTTTTTTTCAGATATTCAAACGAGGTATGGACAACTGATTCTGTGTTACTGATTTGTGATTTAGTTGATTACGTTTCGTAAGTTTTCATTATTCTGCCTTCGTGTGGGCCACACTGAGCGATGTGGGGGGGGGGGGGAGAGAGGGGAGGGGAGGGGGTCGACGCCTCGTCAGGCATCTTTCATCGCCTTTTGCGACGGCCCCCTAGACAACTGTCTGATGTATGTTGTCTGAATAAAAAGCATTGAATGTAGGTTGACCTTTTCTAAGCCATACCCGTGAAACGAGCACGGTCCACGTCCTGGCGAATGTAATGTTTGAGATGGTCATCTTGGTCATGGTGGGTAGATGGTCACCTTGTTTTTTTTTAATTTAAGTTTGTACTCTTTATTGTGTACTTCACTGAAACAAATTGTACAGTCCATTCACTTCCCGAGAAGATGGTGGACTAGAGAAGCTGTTATCCTTACATCAACTTTACGACAACTTTACGAGAACTGTACGACGTCTATACGATTGACATATGATTGCAACGAAGACACGTACTCAAATTCATTGTTTAATTGTCTTTATATAATTCAAGTGACTAAAGTGATCATTGCTTTAGCCTCAATTATATGCATGTTCTCAACGCGATTTTTCGTGGTACACCTCGAGGACAGTTTTTTCCGGATTGAGTCCAAGTGTCTTTATCAGCATAGCGGAAGCGCAAGAAAAGAAGATGAGATCGTCGCGTTCTTCCCTCAGCCTCGATACAGCGCACTCTTAGCTGAGATAAGTCGGTGACTGTAGATGATAACAAGGAATCAAGACCTCACAAACTAATTATGCCGAGGAAGGCTGACTCGCGCGGTTTGCCCTCACTTTTTTATTTATACTTGCCACGACCGATCAAAACAAAGGAGTACCGTTTTGAAAGGGAGATTTTTGTTCAAATTCAAGGACGCATATTTTTTCCAGATCCCAGCACATAGCAGCTTCGCTGTAAAATGCAGTGTAACATATCCTGTTTTGACTGTTGTGTCGTAACCCCTACAGTGTTAGGTTATCAAGAAAGCGCCAACGGACGTAACCCTTGAATAAATTCGTAAACGAATTACGTACAGCTTTTTCCTTTTATAATATTATTGTGTAAACGCCGGCGTGCTTCTTGATCACAAGCGTGTTCTCGCGGCGTGAAGCGGCGAAACCCGCGAGAGTAATTGCGCGCTCCGAAGACGCACGCCATTGCGAGCGTTGTCTGCTATGATGTTCCCTCAAACACATCTCAATGCATGACACCGACGATGATGGTGTAGGCGCGTGCCTTCTGCTTACGCGCTTATTTTGGTTTATTTCGCCACTTCACGCCGCGATAAGGCGTCGATCTATCGTCCGGTTGGCGTTCGACCGATATCATTTAAATATATGTAGGCTGTAGATATAACTTATTAGCCATGTATTACGTTGACTAGGGTTCAACTGGAAGAAACAATCTCGGAGAATGCTACCGCGCGCGCGCGCCCTCAGAAACTTTGGTAAAGTTGGTATATCCCTCTTTTCGTAATCATCTTTTGGTGGGTAGCAAAGGCGCTTCGAGTAATCCGTTACCGAGTAGAAGTTCATCGTTGCGGAAGTCAGTTTGTGTTGGATAGACCTCGCAGGAGAGTGTCGTCATTCCTGCGTCAGCCACAAGCCTTCTTACAGCCTTTCCAAGATCGTCCAGACTCGGAGACTGCTCGTCATGCCAGGTGTCGGGAAACGTGTGACTTGGATCCTGCAGTTACAAAGATTTCAACAAATATGGCAATGCAGGTCGAAAACGTACACTAATGGAGTAATACACACAGATATATTTGACACCTCTTATACCGAAAAAACAATAAAAAATAAACAATGATTGTGGAGTATCTGACACCTTGAAGAATAAGAAGAAAACGAAAATATGAAAAAAAAAGAAAGTAAAAGAAAAGAAAAAAGAGGAAGAAGAATATATTTTATATTTTTTTCAGTGCCCTTTTACGTATTCCACACAGAATCATTATTTTATGAATACAAAATCATCAACGTATGTTGATTATAAAATACTTCCTGACTGGATTATTTTGTTTTTCATCTTCAAAAATTATTAGCTATAGAAGCATACATCAAATTCAACCCGATATATAACCACCATCCTAACCCGCTGCTCAGAAGAATGTAATGTCTATTTATCGGAAAAATTTCAGTTTGCAATTCCTTCATTAGAACCTACTAGTATTAATCAATAAGCATCGTATAGATAGCATTGACATTTGGTTTAAATTGTAAATCAATATCCCTACTTTTCGTCAAATATGTATTCTGTCATGAAAACCGTTTTGCTAATATTTGTTTTCTAGTATATCTGTTTATCTTATAGCGGGCCTGACGGAGCCCTGACATCATCAAGCCAACAATTATGGGCTTTTTGTCCTTCGCTCCGGCATCTGCATTTTCAGATGCAATAAATGATTTGATTTGTTTCAAAGCAAAGAAAAAACTGAAAGCCGTTTACAACTCCCTGTAACACCGAATTCGAGCGCAGCTCTTGAGGAGGAGGAGCGAAGGTACTGAGGGTAGGGTATACTCCTCCTCCCTCCTCTTCAACTTGTGATCCTGCCTGCTACTCCTACTCCCCCCTCCTTCTCCTTCACCTCCTCCTCCTCTCCTCATCCTTCAAACTCCTCCCCTCGTCTCCTCCCTTCTCTCCCTCCTCCTCAAGGGGGGGGGGGGTCACGTGACCTCGGGGAGGAGGGGTCACGTGACCTCACGGTTACGCCGACGCCGACCCCGCTCAAGCCGGAAACGGGCGCCTAAGAGCTGCGCTTAAAGAAAACTCGAGGTTTTAGCATGGTTGCGCCAATATACAGGATTATTAAAAAAATTGCTCGACAATCCCACGACGTGATGCGTTTACACAGTGACAGCTGCGCTGCTTATTCGACGAAATGACGTTCACGATTGATTCACATTGTGCCGATCGTTCGTCATGCGGTAATCTGATATGGAAATGACGCTGCGTTGATCTAGGCGTCGATACGTTTGTCGCGTTGGGCGCCGGCGCGGGCCAAGGGCGCTAGACAGAGTCGTGCTCGGATCCCAGAGAACACATCATATGGCCTCCTTCTCAATCTGAGCGTAGTGCGACTCTGCCCGCGTTAAAGACCTTGAGGCGAACGCCACTGGACGCCGTTTTCTTGATGTTGAGGCCATACTTCACCTAGACCAAATGAAGAAGCGTCCGCGGAAAGTATTGTGGGGTACCGCGGGTTGTATTTAGCCATGCAGCGGTTTGAAGATATTTCTATGGGGGGCTCTTTGGTTGGTCTCTGGGATCTGAGCGTGACTCTGTCTAGCGTCGTTGGCCCGCGCCGGGACCCGACGCGACAACGTTGTTGATAAATAAATGATTTTAAGGTCGTGATGTGTTTTCCTGCCAAATTTCGCGGAGAAACTGAATTGCTGCATTGGGCAAGTGACGTAAAGTTTCGCTAAATTTAGCGGGCAAGCTGACAGCGTTTACGGTCACGCCGTCGCAAAATTGGGGAACGGTCCCCTTCCAGCTTTCGCTGTTAAAAGAGAATCATCAGTATCTCATTGAGATTCGTGTCGTCAACATGGTCCAGCGCATACTGAATATTATGCTTGAGAATAGTAAATTCACTAAAATAGGTCGAAATTGCTGCTGCCGCCACGCCGATCCTCGAAGAAATCCGTTGTCATTTCGCGCAGCGGTTATATATAACAAAGCATGGTGAATGCAGCCTCTCAGCACTTTTTCGTGTAGTGAACATGACCTAAACCCCTCAATTTCCTGGTGCAGCCAGATCAAGTCACTTATGGAGAGTTCGTCTAGGCCCGCATCACACCGGTGCAGCGCGTTTCGTAGTACAGGGAAGGCTAGAAGGGAGAGGGGAGCTTCCTTGTCTCCCCACCAGCCTTCTGTGTATTAAATGGGAAAGAGCTTACTGCACTGCACGGATGCGGTGTGCCCAGACGAAAAGACCATTAGCGTGTGCATAAAGGACGTGCACGCGATGCGCGGAAAACGACAGAGGCATTTCGTTGTTTTGGATACATTCTGTGCATGCAGGGACGACGACACCGTGCGCTTACGACCCGGTGACATGATTAGACAACTGCGGGTCAAGAAAAGCGCGGTAGGCCGAAAAACGGAACCGCAGCCCCTGAGCGTTCCACAGGTCCGCAAAGCCGGCGGCAGGAGCTTCCAATGGCGTCAAAAGCTAGCACCAACACCCTGGCCGCTTATTTCGAGAGACTAGGTGAAAGGACTCAGAGCAACGGCGGCAGCGCAGGATTGGCTGGTTATAGAGAGCGACGGCGTGACGTGACACCTAGCGACAGAGGTGCATTCGGGGACTGAAGGGCTAGAGCATACGAGGGCCGCAGGTGGGGAGCCGCGAAGCAGCGACGTTTTCGGGTCTGCCAAGCTGGGTTAATATTGTGTAATGAGCCATCAACAAAATGTCGCCGCGAAGTTAAGGGGAGGGGGGGGGGGGGGAGCAGCACGTGTTTTAGTGTGTATATGTAGGCGTTGTAAGTAGAGATAAACGCGCCGTCCCTCATTCCGGGCGTCGAGACTGGCGAATAAAGTCTCCGCCAGCGACCTTCGGTTGCTAGGTGTTTCTTCAGGAAGTCGCTCCCTATCACCAGGCAATCCAGCGCGGGATCCGTTGCTATGCGTCCAATGGCTTAGCCCACTGATTTCTATTACAGTAGGCTGGATCGCGGGCCGCGGCCTCGGCAGCTGGGGCCGAGTGTCGCCACTGGCGGCCATTGATTGACGCCACCAAATGCATGGGACTCTATGCGGAAAGCGAGAAAAAAGTGTCATTTACCCCGCTTCTGAGCTGTTGTCGGCACTGAAACCTTTTGGCTGCTTTTGGATAAGCCCGTCAAATAGCTTGCGTACAAACATTAAAAGTGACAGCCCTCGCAGTTCTTATAAATATATATTTTGTGGTCGCGAGTGACTCCGCTGGGCGAAAAATGTATGAGGTGAGAGTTACGTAGAGTTACAGTGGAGTCGGTGGCGGTTTTGTTGAGTTGGGTTTAGCAGACGATAAGCTCGAAGGCTTTGCTACGCAGAATTCGCTCACTCATGGAAAGCCGCTTCCGAGATGGAACTTCTTTGTCATTCAACCACGTCTGGGCTTCCCCGAAGACGGTCTTATTGACGGCAAATTCCTTTGTTTACTAGCGCAAGTTCCTTTGTCTACGAGCGCAAGCTTGCCAGTTCAGCCGTAAGTGTTCCGGTACGTTTGATTTCTTTATTCGGCAATCGAACGTTTCACAAATACCGATTCGATCTCCAAACACCCGACATAAGGCTCGCAGCACACCATAAAATACTCGCTTCCGCGCACAGCGTACATGCTTCAATATTCTTACTTTTGTGCGTTTCTCCCATAGACTTGCGTGTACTGCCTGATGTCAAGAAATGGCCGCCGGTGGCGACACCGACGGGCTCCCGATTCGCGATCCAGCCTACTACAATAGAGATCAGTGGCTTAGCCTCTCGAAATGTGCACCTTGACGCCACCTCTCGGCGCTTGCAAAAGGTGTTTCCCAGCAAGTTTCCGCAGCCATTGGCGACGTTGCGTCAAGTTATAAGTAGCATCAAGTTATACATACTTAGAGGTACATTTCTCTAGCAACCTATCATGGGCATTTCCTATTGACCACATCATCTTCGAATTTATGCGATCTCTGGAACGACTAAAACGTCACCTCATATTTGCACCATCAAACTTGAAACTTGCAGCGTACAAAACGCTCGTTCGATTAAAGCTAGAGCTTTCCGCCGCCATGTGACACCTATGCCAGAATTACCTTAGCCATCAACTAGAATGTGTTCAAAATGGCGCATTCTGTCTCCATGTTCTCTAGTTATTAATTCTAAATAAGTGTCACAAGTTTAAAAGAACGGGCAGAACTTGACAGCCAATCACATTGACAACAGTTTCTGCACTATCAGTGTTTCACAAATTCTATTATCATTTGCAACCAAAGTCACCTTGTATCACGCCATCGCCTCGCATCCCCGATTGAACGAGTCATCAATTTAAAGTAGTTGAGCCAAAAACTAAAACAGTGACCTCGTCCGCATCAAATTTGCCACGCGCTGCTAGATATAGGTATGGCCTTCCCCACAGCATCGGTTCTGTAATAACCCAATTCACTTCAAAGAAAAGCTGAGCGAAACCATGCTAACTGCTCATTCATAGTAAAGAAAAGGTGGTATATTCGCCTTTGATCTATTTTATCCGCCTAAATATGAATTCGTGTGTCATTCGTGCTTATATTGTTTGTGCTTACATTTTTTTTTTTTATATAAGACGAGTGTTCTTACACACTGTAATACCCTCCCTGAGGGTGTATTGAAGGGTGAGATAAGATAAATAAAACTAAAGATGTCGCTTGATTGTGGTTCGTCCGTGCGGCAAATTTGGGATCCCTCATCTGCTGCCCGATGCAGCTAAAATATCTTGATACTTCTTTTTGCATGTAAAGCAACCGATACAAAGGACAAATTCCATCTCGCTGGAAAAAAATAGCCTCATCCAGTTCAATCTTCTGCTGTGCGCTGCCATTCTCTTCCTAAAACCTGCACCGTCAAGTAGTTGGCGCTTCAAAAAGTGTCGCTACCTGTCGAAAGCTCTTACCTAGGAACTTTAGTTGGAGCCACCCTTAAAATGTTGAATCGTGGCGGTTGCTGTGTTTTGCAAAACACGGTGTACTGCATCGAGTGTAGCCGCCGCTGACGGCTTCTCTTTACCTTGTTGATAACCACGAAGTGAAGCCTGGGTAATTCTAGTGCAGTACTTTTTTATTTCAACTTATTGATTATACCCTTAAAGGCCCCATTCAGGTGCATTGGAGCGTGGGGCATATTTTCTAGATGATACTTTCGAAGATTCGACAATTCTGAATCAACTAATTCTTTTCCGCCTGCAAACACGTCACTTCACTGTTAAAACGTCCAAGTTGACCAGAATCTTGTCGAGGAGTCTTTCCAGCGCATGTGGAATGCCAAGAGGTTTGTCAACGATAGTGTTTTCCGGATATAAATCAAATTCGCTTTCGGAATCGGGGCTATCTGGCACCGCTCAAGTGGCGTTCTCTTCCGATGCATTCCGCATTTGTCGGGTGCAGGCACTGAATTGGTATGCGCTGGAAACTGATGACATGATCATATTATATTCTTCGACCACCACGTTTATGCAGCTATAGTGAAACTTCCGTCTGCATCAGCCAGAACGAGCTATGAATTGCGGCTTCCCGACTATAATGGCGGAGCACGTTCCGCGCAAAAGCTTCTTCGGCGCCATCTCGTCGAAGATGTCGCCGAATAGTTTTTCGCTGAAAGTAATATCAAATAAATCTTATTTGCTGTCAAGACGGCACATGAGAACAGTAGATTAGTACAAAAATGTTCTTATTATCAAAGTTACGAATGTCCGACGCCTGCGTAGTTTATAACAGAACCTAAAATCATTCAAAGAGGAAAAAAGCAACACAGCGCGAACAACCTACTTTTTAAATTACCAAGCCAACAAGGTAGCAATACAAACTAAAAGCCAACGGTGACGCAACAGTGGCTGAGGAACTGTGAAACGATCATCAGAGCATTTTCTAATTTCTGCTCAATCTGCGTGAATTGCTGCTTTGTGCAGAACATGGCTATGCAAGAGTTTCATGAGTCTCTTCATTACGTTCTGACGCATAAGATCTGTAAAAATTCCGAAAGCCTGGAGCTCGCTCTTGTAGCTTTTGCTACGCTCGCACTTCAGCTGAAATACAATATTCCTGACTCCAGGGAAACGGGCGCCACCCAGCGGTAAAACACCAAACTGGCGAAACAGGTCGTGTCAGGATTTCTGCTCGTATTTTAGGGCTTCCGTGATTGCATATTCACGGCAGTTGGCGCGATGACTCCGGAAGTAAAGCAAGAAAGGACTCGGTAGTTTTTTCAACGGGAACGAAAACGGCAGAAACGACCATGTTGCAGAGAAATCCGTTGCTGACATTACTTTAACAACTTGAGTGCGCCTTGCATTGCCTCTTATCTTTTGCATGGCAAAGAGTTATCTTGGTGCCTTGATTGTTACTGCTGTTTGAGTATGTTGCTTAAGTCTCTCAACGCTAACTGCCGAATCGAGTGAACCAGAAATTGTGCGTTTTTGAAGGATCATTGGCGCGGTGCAAAGGCATTAGGTTTATTCGCTTCCAGGTAGAAGACTATGCCTCTGGAAGCTCGGTTACGCCAACACAACTCTGTAGGTTTCGAACGTATCGAATAAAAATAGGTGAAAACCATTTTGGCTACGATGCTTGCCTGCTTAAACCGGTGTGCTGTGCGTTGAACTGGCACATGGCACGGCACGATTTGTTTTTAGCGGCCATATTTGTTGAGAGTGGCAAACCCTGTAGGGCACTAAAGTTGAAAATAGCAATCGCCTTTATAAAAAAAAAAAAAAAAAAAAGCTTTGGAATGTTAAATGGTATACTCACGCCAATGATATTCTTCCAACGTTCCATCTTCGACATTTCCACCCAGACGTTGTATAGCACGAACTGTGCACAGAACACGAGGAGGCATTCCCCGTCATCTTTCAGCAGCGTGCCGATGTTTCTAAACGCAGCCTTCTGGTCTTTGATCCAGTGCAGACAGTAGAACGAGTAGATCCGATCAAATTTACCGTATTTGTCGAGAAACGCAGACACGTCGGAAGAACCCGCATCAAGGACGTCGTAGCAGATATCCGGATGTCCGTAATTCCTTTTCGCATAGTTCAACATGAATGGGGATATGTCGATGCCCACAAACTTACGGCAATGGACGACTCCACGGAAGCAGCACGTCTCTCGTAAAGTCTCCGATGCCGCAACCGATGTCGAGGATCTGATGGTGCGCGCTAGAATGATTCCTGAACTTCGTTCTTTTCAAAGCTTCGATATTGTTGAGCCTCACAGAGCCGCTAATACGCTCGTAATTTTCGGGGTCGAATCCCGCTTTCATTTTTATTTTCAACTTATAACTGCAAAGCAGAATGTCGATCTTTGTTGGGGACTCTCGCTACGACGTATGGGCTTTGTGTCGTTTTTATTGCAGCTCCCAGCGGGAGGGTCAAGGGTCGACCCCAACATATCTCTCGTCCTTGTACAATTTATCGCTATCGCCACTTAAGGCTTCCGTATGTTGAGTGGGCGGTTGTCCATCGTTCCCCTCTTGAAGATAAACACAGTGGATTTCATAAAGATATCCGGACAGTGCCGGTCAATGTCTTTTAAAACAAAAATTAGCAAATCTTATCAATTCCAAAACAGTTATTACCTGACTCAAGCCATGTTCCCACATACAGCGCTGTGTCAACTCAATGTGGATCTAGTGCTTGCAATAACACTATTTCGGGGCTAATTAATCACTGACTTTAAGGCGTCTTAGAACATGTTAAGATTAATATCTCAGCAATAAGAAATTTAAAAAAAAAAGCAGGCGAACGGCTTCTTTTACGATTTTAAGGTATATGAACTAGGTATAGTTGTCATCGTTCCGCAGTAACTTATTTTTATTAATATAGGGTTTAGTATAACGTGCAAAAAAGGTGAAGATTCTACGTTTTGATTCCGCCTCTCCTGTAACTGGCAAAACGTGAGATTGATTTTTTAGGTATGCAGGCATTTTTGCTGAGTGTTACCAACACGCATGTGAACACCCGTTTTCGACAAATGTTAGCCGTATAAAAAAAGATGGGTTACCCAAATTTCCTTTCTGTTGAAGTAGGGGTTATTGTTCTGGCTAAAAGACACCTTTCGAAAGACAGCCCTCTGTTGGCGCCTGTGGAATCCCTGCACAATCGCGGACTAAAACCGCCACGTCGTGGCATACTTCATGCGTTTGCTTGGATTACAAACACAAACATACCCACGGATAAAGGAGATAAGCGCAGCGACGTTGCATTTACGGCGATATTTGATTGGCTCGTCGGCTCCTAGCGTTGGCCGTGCTTGAACGTTGGCTCTCTTATGGAATAACTTGCATGTTCCAAGTTGTCAGTTACTCCGTCATTGTGCAGTGGTTCAAAAAAGCACGCCAAGCCGTTTGTCCCATGTGCCACGGGTGTTGTTTACAACATACCACTATCCTGCGCCCGCACCTATATTGGGCAAACAGGACGCTGCCTAAACGACAGGCTCCGTGAGCACGACTACTCCCTCAGAGCCACGGTCGGTGGGAATTTTTCACTTCACTGTAAAGAGTGTCCATGTAAACCGTCTTTTGATGCCACCGCAATTATGGGAAAACACCGGAATTAAACAACCCGAGAGGTGCTGGAAGCTTTTTACATCCACAGTGGAGGAACAAGTTGTATCAGCACATCATCTGTCTCGTTGTTCAACAATGAGTGAGAGTTCATAAAACTGACTAAGAAGGCCCAGTGCGTGCCATAACGACCACCCTACTGAAAAAACCCATATGAAGTTATACCGGATCGTACCGGTCCATACCGGTCCGATATATTTAGACCGGAGGCCCGGTAGCATCCTATCGGCGGCCCGGAGTAGGTTTACCGGGACCGGTGTACGTTGTCCGGAGTCCCGGTGACGCCATACCGGCGGCCCGGAGTGCTTCACCGGGACCGGTTTATTTAGTCCGGAGCCCCGGTAGCGTGATAGCGGTGGCCCTATCTGGTGTACCGGACTGTGGCTCCGGTCGTACCGGTCATTACCGGAATTCCAGGAAAGCAAAGCGGTCACCCGGTGCGCTAAACCGATGAACCATATCGTCACAGCGGTCACCCTGCAACTCTACCGATAAGCGGGAAAGCTGTGGCGGTTTATCAGTTCGTCATACCGGCGAAGACGCATAACTAAAGCAATAAGGCCGGTGACTCGCGAAAAACGGAAATGTTTTATTACACCTGATTTTGACGCATTTGATAAAAGTGCAGCACGCAATAAAAATGTTTGCAATTGTAGTTTCTGTATAAAACAAAAGTTAAAGGGTATACTATATATATATATATATATATATATATATATATATATATGGGCGGTTTCATTTGGATTCAGGCAACGAGTGGCAGTCGTATTTTTTATTTTGCTTCTAATTTTTATATTTTGTGGAGCATGTTCCAAGAAAAACAATCCTTTTTATTTTAATGTCCTGACATGTTTAGTTTCTATGAAAAAGAATTTCAAAGAAGCGGGAAAGAACGACAAAGTTTTGACGATTGTCGTGTGTGGCGTTTTTGAATCACTCTCTATCTCAAAGTATTAAAAAAAGAGCGTCTATATTTTTTTAGTGTGATATACATAAAATTAGGTAAAACGACATTATAACTACTATTTATTATTTGTCGGTCCAATCTTTGTAAAAATCCCCAAACATGCCTCCGCGAACAACTATGACCTAAATTGCGGATTTTGTTTTGAGTCGACTATGGTTAGTATCGCTTTTCAAATAATACCAGAACCTTTCATTGCCTTCCAAATTAAACAAAGTTCGTGCCTTTATCATGTATAACTACTGAGAAATAAATTATGAAACAGAGAAGGTTTTCACTTTTCGTTCAATTTCAGCACACTGTATAAAAAAAAAATTAATTTTTTTCTTTTTCTCGCACCGCGTTCTCTTCGCACCCTTTTTTTACCCAGAATACACTCCGTTAGAGGTATTTACACTGGTTTTGAGTTTTAAGCCTCTAAATATGCTAAAAAAGAGCAAATGCCGATGGTGGGTTTTGACGATTGTCGAGTGTGGCGTTTTTGAACCACTCTCAATCTCAAAGTATTCAAAAGAGAGCTTCTATATTTTTTTGTTATATATATATATATATGTAAGTCCGTAAAACGACATTTTAACTACTATCTATTATTCGACGATCCCAATTTTGTAAAAATCCCCAAACATGCCTCCACAAACAACTGTGACCTCTATATATATATATATATATATATATATATCTCAAATTGGGCAGGCTAAAAGGGTCTAATTTTTAATTTTCACGAAAAAAATATATGTTTTGGGGGCATTTCTCATATGAAGGAGGGCGCAAACCGCATGTTCTCCAGATTTTTTGTTCTCGGGTTACGAAGCGTAGAAGCCGCTGTGGCAGAAACTAGTGTTTTTGCCAGCCGTTGCAGGTCGCATGTTTGACACCCTCTGCTGGCGCTAGTGTTTTTTCTACACCCTTTTAACTTTTTTACCTCAATTAATAGGTACTATAAAGATACCTTGACGTACTCAAACACTTTTATAAATTTAATTGTTTTCTAGAAAAAATGTCAAACTCGTCACTCCGGTCGCTTTTTGGTCAAATTTGACAGGTCATTACTTTGTCTCTACTTGAGGTAAATTTTCTTTCTTTGGCTCTACAGAAAGCCCAAAGCAAGCCCATTATAGATATAATAATATCATTATGATCTGTTGAGTATCCGCTCCGCTACCTTCACGTAAATCTTATAAAAAATAACAAATGTTTAAAGTTTGAGGTCAATTTTCCCAAAAACCCTATTTTTGTAAATTTTTATTTTTTATAGTCGACTACAAGGAAACACAATCTAGAAATGTAATATTTTGGTTGTATTTCTTCTATTTGAGCCGCAATCACGTGAAATGTGGGAACATTTGATATTTTTCACAACTTTTACGTGAAGGTAGCGGAGTGGCTACTCAGCAGATCCTAATGATATTACTATATCTATACTAGGCATGCTTAGGGCTTTCTCTAGAGCTAAAGAAATAAAATGTATCTTAAGTACAGACAAAGTAATGATCTGTCAAATTTGACCTAAAAATCAACCTAAGTGACGAGTTTGACATTTTTTTTAGAGCACAATCAAATTATTATAAATATTTGAATACGCCAAGGTATCTTTACTGTACCTATTAAATTAGGGGGAAAAGTTAAAAAGGTGTAGGGAAAACATTAGCGCCAGCAGAGGGTGTCAAACACGCGACCTGCGACGGCAGGCAAAAACACTAGTTTCTGCCACTGCTGCTTCTACGCTTTGTAACTCGAGAACTAAAAATCTGGAGAACATGCGGTTTGCGCCCTCCTTCATTTGAGAAATGCCCCCAAAACATACATTTTTTTTTTTGAGAATATGCCATATCGGGCAGGCTGAAAGAGTCTAATTTTTAATTTTCACGAAAAAAATATATGTTTTGGGGGCATTTCTTAAATGAAGGCGGGCGCAAACCGCATGTTCCCCAGACGTTTTGTTCTCGAGTTACGATGCATAGAAGCCGCAGTGGCAGAAACTAGTGTTTTTGCCTGCCGTCGCAGGTCGCGTGTTTGACACCCTCTGCTGGCGCTAGTGTTTTCCCTACACCTTTTTAACTTTTCCCCCTCATTTAATAGGTACTTTAAAGATACCTTGACGTATTAATATATTTCTAATAATTTGATTGTTTTCTAAAAAAAATTTCAAACTCGTCAATCGGGTCGATAAATGGTCAACACTGACAGGTCATTACTTTGTCTGTACTTAAGGTACATTTTATTTCTTTAGCTCTATAGAAAGCCCTAAGCATGCCTAGTATATATATAATAGTATCATTATGATCTGCTTAGTAGCCGCTCCGCTACCTTCACGTAAAAGTTGTGAAAAATAACAAATGTTCACACATTTTACGTGATTGCGGCTCAAATAGAAGACATACAACCAAAATATTACATTTCTAGATTGTTTTTTCTTGTAGTCGACTAATATATCAAAAAGAATTTAAAAAATAAAAATTTACAAAAATGGGTTTTTTAAAAAAAATCGACCTTAAACTTTAAACATTTGTTATTTCTTACAAGCTGTACGTGAAGGTAGCGGAGCGGCTACTCAACAGATCATAATGATAATATTATATCTATAATGGGCTTGCTTTGGGCTTTCTGTAGAGTCAAAGAAAAAACATTTACCTCAAGTAGAGACAAAGTAATGACCTGTCAAATTTGACCAAAAAGCGACCGGAGTGACGAGTTTGACATTTTTTCTAGAAAACAATTAAATTTTTGAAAGTATGTGAATACGTCCAGGTATCTTTATAGTACCTATTAATTGAGGTAAAAAAGTTAAAAGGGTGTAGAAAAAACACTAGCGCCAGCAGAGGGTGTCAAACACGCGACCTGCGACGGCAGGCAAAAACACCAGTTTCTGCCACTGCGGCTTCTACGCTTCGTAACCCGAGAACAAAAAATCTGGAGAACATGCGGTTTGCGCCCTCCTTCATTTGAGAAATGCCCCCAAAGCATATATTTTTTTCGTGAAAATTAAAAATTAGACCCTTTTAGCCTGCCCGATTTGAGATGAAACTACCCATATATATATATTGCCGCGCGCGCAGCTGGCCAAGTGGGCAGCGCGCGCGTGGCCTTACGGTTATCGCACCTGCCTCCCACGCGAAAAGCCAGGGTTCGATTCCTGGCCGTGGGGACGTGTTTTTGTGGACTCTGACGTAAATGTTCTGGTAAATTCGAGAACCGTGTTGCTTGTTCGAGGACCGAATGTTCTACGTGTCGAACTTTCTACGCCGATTATTCCAGAAACCCACGCATGTACATAAGGGGCTCCGCGTGGCGAGCCGCAGTCAGTCTCGCCCCAGCGTTCGACTCTGCTTTACGCCGACTTCGACGCCCGCGACGCTCTGGTATTATTTTCTGTACCCCTTTCATTTTTGGCACAAGTTCGCCACATTAAACGTTTCTTTCTTCCTGTTTATTTATTGTTCTTTTGGCCACCACCCGTGACAATATATATATATATACATACCCTTTAACTTTTGTTTTATACAGAAACTACAATTGCAAACATTTTTATTGCGTGCTGCACTTTTATGTAGATATTTTTATTTGCTTGTTCCTAATTTGCTTAAGTAGAAAAAATGTAATATTCACAGATCTTTAAAAAGAGCGCTACCGAAAAAACAAAACAAAAAAACAGTATGATTACAGTATGAAAAACAAACCTGAAACGTGCGAAACACTTTGCATAAACCAGCCTGCAACCCGAGCCCCGCTGAACCCCCAGAAAGAGAGTCCCCTACTATTTAGTTGAGTAAAGTTTCGTCAAAAATATTCGTTTTTTTTTTTTTTTTTTTTTTTTACAGTTAATATTAAAAATGAAATGCAAATATCACCCAATGCCTCGAAAAAACAAAATACAAAAAAAAGGAACAAAAACAACCAAGCTTGGCCCACTGGGAATCGAACCCTAGACCGCGGCGTGGAAGTCCGAGGCGTTACCACTGCGCTACGGCACAATCCTATAGACCTTCCAAAAACGAGCTTGTGGCCTGTGCCATTTTGAGCGTTCGTGCGTATGGCGCGTGCTTTGCTCGCTTTCCGAAGCGACGAACACGCACGTGCTGGGCTGTAAATATCGCACGCTGGGATGTGATTTTGTAAACATTGGAAAGGTCTATAGAGGCAATTTGAAAGTTCGTCTCATACGAGAACCGAAACGCATTCTTGTCGAACACAGGTTCTTCAGTCACTGATCGTAGTAATCGCATTCCAAAAACGCCGCGCTGCTGTAGATTGGTTTTCACCAGCTAGGTCCTGTAGGGATGGGGCCAGGACTGGCGGATTCGTCGCCGGAAACGTAAAGAAACCAAGGAAACACCGTGCGGCTCCCGGACGCGGTTCGTGGGTGCCGACGACGTCCGAGCCACGGTTCAAACAGCCCTAGTGTGGACCTTGCTTCCGAGAAGACTGGATATTCTTTCCGGCGAGCACACAATACTTAGACGGCATGCTTGTGGCTGATGCGGATCGCAGGAGGTGGATAACAGGACAACCAATGCACAGAAAATAGGTCGAGCACGGCACAGAGAACGATTATCGCCGCCATGTTAAAATAAGAGTAAAGCTATACGCACTCCGGAGTGCACTTCGGTCGGAAATGGCTATACGCACACCGCGGAGAACTCATGCCATTTGGGTCACCCTTTTCGAACGGCGCGTGTATCACTGGGGAGCTCGTTAACACAGCCCCTCGCCTGCGTTCACGCCGCTTCGCGGCGACAGTATCGGCTGCTAAATACAAAACTTAACCAGTACACGCCGCTTCGCGGCGTCCAGCCGGCAACACAAGCCCCGCTGTCCCCGATCGCACCTTCGGAAAGGGAGTACCATACCATTTAGTTCTGCGAAGTTTCGGCGACAACATTCGGTTTTCTGTTCATCGCGAAAAGAAATGTCGTAAATATCGCCAAATGCCTCGACAAAACAAAATGTTTGAGAAAAAAAAAAAGAAAAAAAAGTAGGCCCATTGCGGATCGAACCCGCGTCCCCTTGCGTACAAAGCGGACGTCTTAGCCCCTACGCTACGCCACCGCTTTGAAAACTCGCCCTGACGATTCGTTTTATACGAGTTTAGCGGAGTGCGTATAGCCATTTCCGTCCGAAGTGCACTCCGGAGTGCGTATAGTTTTACTCTTAAGATAAAACGAAGCTGAGCTGGCTGAGCGAGCCAGGACCAGGCCAAGCTTCAGTTTAGTACACAACGAAGCTGAGACAGGCCACAATTCAGTTTAGCACACAACCAACATACTTTATTACAAAGAATTAGATAATTGTTAAAACAATTTTTTTACGTTTAAAAGTTCTAATGTAAGTTGGCTAAAACGGGAACATTCACGTTGCGTCAAATGAGTTTCGTCGTAACCATTGTCGTCGGAACCAGCCGAACCAGCGAACGTCGCCGCGTCGCCATCGCCACCGTAATCAAAAACAAAGCAAGCTGCAAACTCTCGGGCGGTTTCAGGCCTTCAGGCTTTCGAAAAACCATCGAAGAACGTTCTTGGGAAAACGAAAAGTGTCCCAGGTGCTGGCGTGATCATGGAACCAGCTGTGGGTTATAGTCTACTTGGTGAGTACTCGCCCATTCGTCCCATTTTACTTTTTCAGTGCTTTCTTTTCGGAGCGTTTATGACGTAGAAGGGTGGTAAGCTGGGCTAGTTGGTACTGGTTACACATGATTAATCGCTGATTTAATCATATGTTTATGACGTGTTCTTGTGTGTGCAGGCAGCCTGAAAGCGAACGTGTGCGGCTTCTTGTCGCACACGTGCTTTATGCATTGGATGACCCTCGAGCTTTTGCCAAGAAAGTCCCGGAACCGACCTGTCACTGAGCGAGCAGTCGGATTGCAGGAACGCACCCAGAGGCAAGCGTTCCACCGAAGGCGCGGGAAGGGGGAAGGCGGACTTGGTAAGTGAATCGGGGAGCTTAATCTCGTGGATCGGTGGACAAGGCTTGAGTTCTACAAATCGGGTGGCGGTGTGTTTTGCGAAACCTGTGACTGCTAGGTACCCGTTACGTGCTAGCGTTATTATTTGCACTCCGTTTGCTTCCGCTGCGGGTGTTCCGATTCAAGTTCGATTTTCGTCCCCGGAAACTACTCGAAATATTGCATGCCGTGCGCCTTTATAAGTGGGGTCTGTATTGATGTGTTGTTTGCATAGAGTATAAACAAATTATTTTTCGACTGGGACACGGAATTTTTATACAAAATGCTGTATATGTTGCGCTTATTTGTTAGCCCTCTGGCAGTACTTTATTGTAAAGGTAGGGGAAAAAACGCCATTGAGTAGTTTGAAAGAAAACAGAAAGCAAGGTGTTTCGAACAACTTTCTTGAAGAGACCATGAACTGATTTTCCAAACTTCCTCCTCAGTTCCTAAGCAAAAGTGAGAAATCATGTGGTCGTATTTCACTGGAACCCAAAGTTCTCCCAGCAGTCTTAGAGTCGGCAAGGACAGATAAAATTCACGCTTCACATTTTCGCAAGCTCCAACAACCATAAAGCGAGCGACGAGACAAGTGATGGCGACCCTTTTCGTTATCACTCGGTCATCCGCGCAACGAGGCAAACCTCATAAAAGCAACGGGAGCAAGCGATGCGATGAACGACGTTTTCTAGAAATCCAAAAACCAAGCGGCGTAACGACCGACAGTGAGATATCTTCATCGCTCGTCTCATCGCTCGCTAAATCACTTGCATGCGGTTCAGCCTTAATTGTGTGAACGCGAGAGGCGCACGCCACAAGTGAGTGCTGTGCTGCCACTCACTTCCAAGTGCCTCTCATTTCAAGGCTACACTGCCATTTGCTTCCAAGGGCTGCACAGGCCTCGTGCGCTGGCACTTTAACGTCACTTACGAAACTAACACAAACACATCATGGGGTTAGGCGGGGTTAGGCGGGGTTAGCCGTCTGGTGTTTGCCGCACCATTCTTTTTTAGGCAGGCGGGCTTTCAGAAGAAAATTGGCATCAACCTGAGTTGCATAAAACACATTCGGGTTTTGAAAAGTGGAAAATAATGCTGCGCGCGCAGCTGGCCTAGTAGGCAGTGCTCCCGTGACCTAACGGTTACCATGCTTGCCTCCCACACGAAAAACCGAGATTTGATGCCTGGCCGCTGATACACCTTTTTGTTGTTTTTGTAATGTCGCATTCTGGTAAATTTGAGAACCCTGTTGCTTATTTGAGGTTAGAATGTTCTACGCCATTGTTCCAGAAGCCCATGCGTCTACATAAGAGGCTCCGCGTAGCGAGCCTGAGTTAATCTCACCCCAGCGTTTGATCGTGCTGTTTCACCGACATAGACGCCTGCGACGCTAAGCTTCTTCTATTTCGTTTTGAGCACAAGTTCGCCCCATTAGACGTTTAGTTCCTCAGTTATTTGCCGCCTCATCATTTGTCATTCGTGAAAATATTGGGGCTTATTCGAAAATGAAGGCCTGCCCATAATGCATTTGATATTCTTGGACAGTGTCCACCGCATGACTGCAACTGGTTAAAGGGCAACTCCGGTCCGTACTTTCGATTATGGGATTATGATGTTTTTAGTGCAGTCAGCATCCCTGAATTGCAAGGTGTAATTTGTTCTCGTTATTGTGCGTAGTTTTAAAGATATCGATGCCTCAATGTTTTGTCTGGGGCGCGGCCAACAAAACCGAAACTAGCCGCTTGACCCCGGCATCGCTGGAAATCAGCCGCTATGTGAACGTGACGTCAGGATCGTTCTCGTTGAATGAGTATGCAGGCCGAGCGGCACCTACCTCTGTTGCGCTAGCCGTCTAAAGATAGGAGGTAAGCTGATTTTGTTTTAATTCTGTATACATGGTAGTTATCCAGCATATGTAGCAAGAGTTAGTGCGTATACCCAAAAGCTAGCGACTGGAAAACCCGTGAACTCGTACGGTGCTGTACTCGGCGACCGCCGTCGTGCGTGCGCATACCGTACTCGTCGCTTGTATACCCAAAAGCTAGCAACTGGAAAACGAGTGAACTCGTTCGGTGCCGTTCTTGGTGGCTGTTGCCGTGTGTGCGGTCTTCCACACTCGTCGCTAGGCCTAAATTGTCATCGGGGCTCCGTGGTTGGAGCGGCGTTGCTCTACGCCACGCTGCCAGGGATGTACAGTACTGGATTCCCTCTCGCTTTCGCACTGCGGGTTAGTCCCAGAGACGAAGCTTTGAGGCTCTCCGGCGCGGGCCGCGGCGCCCGAACAGACGTGTGCTGGGCTGTACACGTCTGATTTTTAGATGCGGAGCATCTCTTGCTCGGGTCTATGTCCCGCGTCCGCGATGTAGTCGGCACTCGAACTACGCACGCGCAACTCTCCTCCTTCCCTCTCTCCAACAGCTGCGCGTTACTCTCTCCGCTCTCTCTCTCTACCAGCTGCGTGCACTGCGCGTGCGTTGGCTTCTCCTCACACCGCGCGCGCACGCGCAACTCTCCTCCTCTTGTCTCCTCTCCTTCAAGTGTGAAAAAAATAAAATAAACGGCGAGCGGCGAGCGTTCCAACTTTCTCTGCCGCGAGCCGCGACGAAGGCTCGCGTAGGGGGTAACGCTAGGGCAGTCGGTGGCGCCATCTCTCGACGTCAGCACGCAACTGACTCTTTCCTCGGAACCAACACGATGCTCCGCATCACCCCATGGTTCCCCTCGGGAAGATGGTGTAATTTTTTCGTTCTTTTTTTCTCAGGCGCGTAAAAGCCGAAGTCCAAAGTCTACTCGTCGAACAGCGTTCACCCACACCTTCTCCAATTTCCGGTCCATTGGAAACTTGTGAAAAAGCACCTCCGTGTTGCGCAGCGGGTTGTTTGAGCAGCCCACAGCGCTACACGTTGCACTCGGCATCTTTCGAGGAACAGCTGGGCAGTCTTGGGCGTACCGAGTTGCTCGCTAAAACGAGTCTTGGAGTCCTCACAAGCAAATAAACAAAAGGCTATACCGAAGCTACACTGGCTACAGATAAAAGCAACGGCTAAACACGCCAATCACAAGCCGAAGTAGCCGTGGTAGCGGCTCAAAGAAGCGCGCAACGCCCGGACCGGAGGAAAAAAAGAGAATGATACTGACGTCACGGCCCAGTGTTGCTTTAGCGATCGGCAACCCGCTGGCCGCCCCCTTAGGAGCAGCGGCTTGTGGCGGGTCGCATTTTTATTATCAGCATTAGTTGAGAATGCGGCGTCCCACGAACGTAATATTTTGACTGGGGTCGTATTTTGTGTCTCTACAGCGATACCAGTAATTTAGTTCATTTTGAGTTTTGGCCGGAGTTGCCCTTTAAGAAAATGCGGATTTTTTATGTCACTCAGAATCTACAATCCTGTATCCAGAAAATAATCATTACCGTAGAATACCGTGCATCTGCCCTTTCCCCATTAAGCGCCCACACCCAAATTTGTAAGATCTGAGGAAATACGCGCAGTACATTTATATGTAAAATTGATGACCAGACAAGCGCCTATCCCCTATTTTTTCGCGATCATCTTTAAATTTTGAGTGGGTGCTTGCCCGGTATTTTACAGTAGGCTAATATGGAGACTATCTTTAATTTTGGCAAGCCTTCATTGTATGCATAGTTTACAGTAAGATTCCTGGTTTGATAATTTAGTTTGAATGTTACCGTGATAATATTCATACCATTCTTTTCGCTGGGGACTTCTTATTGAAATTTTTACTCACCCAATCTATGATGGTCCAACTGCCCGAAAAATATATTTGTAGCATTAAATCATCTTTATTTTTTATGCAGCTCAAGATTCAATCTTCTGCAAAGGGGCGATCAAGGCGTTTTTTGGTGCTGTAAACCTGCAGCGCCGGAGCGTGACGGGGCAGCCCTGCAGGCGGCTGAAGCGAGCAGCTCCGAAGAGGGCACTGGCTCCTGACAAGCTGGCAGCCATGGGCAGTAAGTTTTCTCTTTGCTCCCAACATGCCAAACTCTGCCATTTATTTGCAGCCATCAATATGACTACATGTTGACCACTTTGAGTGCTTGGTCTCTTTATTCAGTAAATGCAAAATGAAGTATATGCATAAAGGTTGCTTGCATGTGAAGAAAGGCATCATTCCTTATGATAATCACAGGCCTGACGGAAGAATGTCGCAATCACGGACATCTGCACAGTGTGTTACAATACTTAAACATCGACAAGGAATCGCTCTAATTATTAAAGAGTAAGGAGATGTTTTTACATATTCAACAACCTTTAGTAACTCAGTTAAATAATTTTCACTTGTTTCCAACATCGTCATGCTTGTTGTCAACATACAGAAATTTAGTTAGTCTTTTTTGACCTCCGTGTAGTGAAGATCGCTTTGGCTGTCGTCACAGACGTAGCTTTGTTTACTGCTGCACTTATCAATTTTCTCCACCGAGCCACAATAGGCTGTGGTTGCAGAGGAATATCGGGTTCTATTACGGCGAATATCAGCTGAAACGCCATGACACCTTGTGCTCGGGACTATTAGTGCTGTTTGTCGTACCACTGGGCAAACACTTGCGCATGCTGGGGCCTAGACACATTTACTCCTGTGCTCGTTACGCCGTTCCAATCCCTGTCACGATGGGTGCACCATGCAACCCAAAGTCTATAGGCACTTGTGAAGGCCACATTTCTAGATAATTTGCCTCTGCATGTTTGCCAGTGAAGGGACAAATTAAATTGTTATTTACCAACTTGCTTTTTACTTGAGTGAATTTAACTTTCTTCTGCAAACAGCTGCACGATTAGGCCTTTCTGGAGCACTCAACAACACGCCCCCAGAACCGGCATTTCTGCCGCTCCATTGTGAATGAGAAATTTAGCTGGGGAATGCTTTAACAGGCATTACACAGCAGTGACGCACGGCCTGCCGGTATAGGAGGTATTCACTGGTCGCCATATTTGAGGTCACTGTTTAGAGCGCATGCTCAGAACGAGCTCGCATTAATAGGCTGCTAAGACCGGCAATCTTGGTGGTGCGGAATGCACGTGGCGAAAGAACTGTGGAAGCTCGCCGTCAGCACGCGCTCTGCAGCCGAGCACACAGCTATGGCCGCCAGTGAATACTCCCTATAGTGCTCATCCCATATGACAACAGGCAAGTGTGGGCGACAAAGCGTCATGGCGACAAAGCGGCGTGCTGTATCTTGGTCAAGTAAGCAGCACTCGAAGGCATACGCTACAGTGCAAGTCAACGGAGCGAGCGCGGGCGGCCTAATCACAGCGCACTCGGCTCTCGCGTCGCGATTGTTGATTCAGAGCTCTGCCTACCCCTATGACATGTGTGCGCGTGTTCATAAACGGCTCCTCTCGACTGCACGCGGGTCAAATGAACAGCTAACAGCGCGATAGGAATCGGTAGCAACGGTAGTACTCACCCCAGGAACGACACGCGAAGTGGCGTGTTGTTCGTCGGCACTCCCGTCGAAAAAGGCAAAATAAAGACAAATACTATATGTATACAAGAAATATCGCGTGCAGAAGAGAATAGAAACACTTAGAAGCTGGAATGGATGAAAATAGGTAATGGAATCGAAAAACAGGATTCAGAGGAGGCAAGCAACAAGCAATGCGATCTCGAGGCAGAGAGGCCAGGCGAGGGACAGTCTCTACCACAATTCCTCGTGCGCGGGCCGGGGCGCTTGGGGGATTTTGCAAAAGGGCTATTGCGCCATATCACGGGACGGGACGAAGCCCGCACTCGTCAGGCACTGCCATTGTTTCTGGTCGATGGCAGTGCGGCTTCCCTCATGTCGCCCATGTTTGTATTTATTTTAGGGGTCTTGTTATGCACCACAAGTAAAATAAGGAGTCTGATTATTCATTTTAAACAATTATAATAGATATAAAAAATGTGTCGTTGATCTGAACGCGGGACATTGCAGTTGGTTTCGTTTTGGCTTCAACCCTTCAACTGGAAGCAAAATGGCCATGTAACACCATCTCAATTCAGTTCGGTCGTACCACAGTTAGCGGCCGCTAACTGCCGTTTGCCTAAAGAAGGCTAAAACAGCCTGTGTCAATAGGGTATGGCACACATTCAAACGCAGACACTACTATCTGCTGCTTAGAAGGTTACACTGGGTACCAGATATGGCTCCGATGCCTCTATTTTGCCAGCTAATCATCTTTGTCATTTTTTTTTATTTTTATTTTGTTTTTCTAATCTTAACAACTGATAAGCCAATTTTGAGGATGGGAAAGGTATCTCTAATTTAAATGTGCCAGCTAGGGTAAAGAAGTCAATTAATAGATTTGAAGTATTTACTGTACTAATTATTACTTTACACTTTTCCCGTGATGTCTGCCACGATCGATAAAGCTAATTTAAAGAAATTGGTTGTTTATTTCTGTATCCTGTCTTTTTCTCTTAATTTCAATCCCGTCACGCTTAGAAACATCTTGTATATTGACTACTTCTTTTTTAATACTTCCAAGAAATATACATTCAATCTGCATGGATATAAATATGATACTTCTCTGCAGCCACGAATATCCATCTGAAATAGATTGTTGAGATTTGTTTGCTGTGCCACCTATAGGCCCCCCCCCCCCAAAAAAAAACAAAACAAAAAAAAACAACTAGTATATTGGTTGTTACGTTTTCCTGCAACTACATCTTTTTAGCAGTGTTTCCCCCCAAAAAATTTGCTTGGTTCTGCAGTAGTTCAAATACTTAACATGTCGTAACTATTGGGGTGGTTGAACCCGGTACATATAACTCATTGCCTTGTCATACTCATTTTCAGATGCCTTCCAGCTGTACATCACGCGGACATCCTCGGGTCAGTCACCGAAGAAGCGGAGGTTCCTCATGAACAGATACATTGGCGAGCAGCTTCACGATATCAACACAAACTTGAGTTCTAAGGTAGAACTTAACCTTTACCTTCGATTTAAAGTATTCAATATATATGTCAACTCACCTGCTTTAGAGTCATTCTTTCTAGAGTGCTTTTTTTGCATGCTCTTTCTAGGTGCTGTGTCAGTAGTTAATTTCAGTGGGAGCCTCGGGCAACACCGCCTAGATAATAAAAGTGTCTGCATCACCTCCTCTTCCTTAATGAAATGGCATCACAGTCGGATTATGCTGACACGGTGACTGGGCCTGAGTCCCACCTTCGACGCGCTGATTGAACACAAGTGTAAGCCAAACACTGCCACAGCATTCGTGCCCAATCTCACTGTGCGATCGATCTCGCTGTGATGATGGTATGAAAGTGGTCTGGAGGCTTTGCCTATCTAGGTGGTACTGTCTCGGGATGCTAACCTTTTGTGAACAGGAATTGCGTGGCACCCGTATCTGCGGGTTTACGTAGGTCGACGAGCGTCTATAGTCGGGTTGACCCGTGTCTACAGTCAGGTCAACCCGTGTCTACCGTCGGGTCGACCTGTGTCGTAGGTCGGGTCGACCCGTGTCTACGGTTGGGTTGACCTGTGTGTATGGTCGGGTCGACCTGTGTCTACGGTCGGGTCGACCAGTGTCTACGGTCGGGTCGACCCGTGTCTACGGGCGGGTCGACCCGTGCCTACGGTCGGGTCGACCTGTGTAGTACCAGTGTCTACGGTCGGGTTGACCTGTGTCTACGGTCGGGTCGACCTGTGTAGTACCAGTGTCTACGGTCGGGTCGACCTGTGTAGTACCCGTGTCTACGGTCGGGTCGACCTGTGTGAACACGGGACCTGTATGTCCATAACACCATATGACCCAAACAGGTAGGACCCGTACAAAAAGTATACGGGTTTTTTCAGTAGGGCACATATCATGGCACAGGTTAAACGTGCGAGTTATGGTGACCATAATATTTTTCTTTCTCTTTTTCTTCTATTAAAATATCTAGTTGCGAGTCAGCGCTCTGTTCTATCCGGTGTGTCTCTTCCCTTTATGTCCTTTTGCGCTGTGTATTTTTCATTATGTACAACCAAAACCAACTAGCCCAACTTTCTATTTGATTACAGCTTATTGCACTACTTATATTCATAGCTTTATCTTTCAAATCAAGAATTCGAATTTTTGCGCCTGCACTTTCGCAAATTCCGAATCGCAATATGGTTGTGCGTAGTATTTTAAGGAGACAGCTGTCTGTTTCAACGCTTTTTGGTGATAAAGGCTGAGTTGTTTGACACGCCCTCTCATACTTGTTACCCCGGTGACGTATTAAAAGAAACGCCATTGCAAAAAAAAAAAAAAAAACCTAGGCAAACAGAAACACCGCAGGAGCACAGCGCCGCTCCAAAACCGGATCTTTATCGTTCTCAATATTGTCACGGACAAAGGTGACGAGACGATAAATAATTAAATGAAAAAAATGCGGTGGCTTAGCTCGGCTATGCCAGAATATACGAAGCGTGAGCTTATGCGCACAAAATGAGAGGCGCTATCAAGCGGCTCCGGTGCAGCGTCAGACTTGGCTACGGAGCAACGGAGGCGCATAGCTGGGCACGCCGCGGCGGCAGTGCGTCTGCCGCGGCTATGACGTCACTCCTCTGGAATGCGCAGACCGACGAGGCCGGCGCGGCGGCGGCTCCGGCGCGCCAGCTGTGCGCCGTGTGACGTCACTGTTCCTCGCACATGCGCAGAACGGCTATTTGGGAACCACGCGAAACTGCTCAACCTCGGCCAGTGTAGCTCACGCTACAAAAATGAAGGTTTAAATGGCGCCCTTGTACCGGAAACAAACGAAACAACAAACGCCGAGAAAGCAGCAGCGAGCGTCGCCGGTGGCAGCAGGGCAGCAGCAAGCAACGGTGCGTCAGTCGTGACAGCTGGCTATTGGGAGAGTGAATGAGTGGGCAATACCGCGCTCGGCTCCTTATCTACTAAACTCTTCTTCTCAAACGTTCGGGAGTGAGAAACGGCGGCACTGACTCGGCGAGGTAATTCCGGCCTAGTTATCTCTTATGCTCGGTGTTAAAGTAAACATGGATCTCCTACATGAACGGAGAAGAGTTCCTTCTCGGTCATGCACGCGGCAATACTCCTCCTATAGAAGTGCATTGCCAGGATGAAACATTAAAAACAAATAAGATAATACACAATGGAAACCAATAAACGGCAGGGTCGCCTGAACCATAAATAGTAACGAGTCCTATCGAGCATAAAACGGCTTGAGACGCTCGACGTGCACCACCTTGAGTCGCTGCTAGCGGCGTCCGGAAGACCGTGTTCCGTCTGGAAGCACCTCGTAGATCGGGTCACCGAGGCGACGGAGCACCTTGTACGGACCGAAGTAGCGCTTCAAGAGCTTCTCGCTAAGGCCGCGTCGTGGTATCGGGGCCCACACCCACTCTTTCTCCGAGTTCAAAATGAACGTCCGGTCAGCGGAGGTTGTAACGGCTAGTGTTGACACGGTGGTGGCCTTGAATCCACTCTCGGGCTAACTGGCGCGCCTCTTCTGCTCGCTGACTGGTCACTTGGGTGTCTACGGGTCCGTCGTCAACTGGCTCATGGGGCAGTATCGAGTCGGGCATCGTCTTCACGTTTCTGCCATGCACCGGCTGAAAAGGTGTCACTCCGGTGGTTTCTTGAACTGCCGTTTAATACGCAAAACGTGACGAACGGCAACACGTCGTCCCACGTCTTGTGCTCCCCGTCAACGTACAGAAGGCCACAAAAGTTTACGGAATACGCGATCCGTGGCCGAGCCGCATCACTACGCTACCTTGTGGCTTGGCGCCTGCTGTCGAGACCCGTAATGTGCGCATGCGCGTCCTTTGGTAGTTTTAGGCATTTTAACCCTCCCGCTTCCAACCGACGCCGCCTTATCCTCACGAATACGGCGCCGGGTGCCGCTTGGGTAGCTGAGCAGCTGTTGGCTGCCATGCCGCAGCTGTGTCTGGGTGGCGCGATGACTGGCAGAAGCTGCCCGACATCAACTCTATCTTCCGCCGTCCGGCATGAAATTGTTTCTCTCAGCTCAGCGGCTAGTCAGAAGAAACAGACATTTTGTGTTTTAGAGCACCGCTCTTAGGCGCCCGTCTCCGGCTTGAGCGGTGTCGCCGTCGGTGTAACCACGCATTGCATTATGGGGCGTTTCCTATAATGACGTCACACGTGACGTCACGTGCGACGTCATTAGGGGTACTCTTGTGAGAGTTGCGAGGTTTACCCTCACGAGGGTCACGAAGGTTACCCTCACGAGGGTCACGTGGGTTACCCTCATGAGGATTACCCTCACGAGGGTTACGGGGGTTCCGTCACGAGGGTCACGAAGGTTACCCTCACGAGGGTCACGAGGGTTACCCTCATCAGGATTACCCTCACGAGGGTTACCCTCACGAGGGTCACAAAGTTTACCCTCACGAGGATCACGAAGGTTACCCTCACGAGGGTTACGAGGGTTACCCTCATCAGGATTACCCTCACGAGGGTCACGAGGGTTACCCTCACGAGGGTCACAAAGTTTACCCTCACGAGGATCACGAAGGTTACCTCACGAGGGTCACGTGGGTTACCCTCATGAGGATTACCCTCACGAGGGTTACGGGGGTTCCGTCACGAGGGTCACGAAGGTTACCCTCACGAGGGTCACGAGGGTTACCCTCATCAGGATTACCCTCACGAGGGTCACGAGGGTTACCCTCACGAGGGTCACAAAGTTTACCCTCACGAGGATCACGAAGGTTACCCTCACGAGGGTCACGTGGGTTACCCTCATGAGGATTACCCTCACGAGGGTTACGGGGGTTCCCGAGGGTCACGAGGTTCACGAGGGTCACGAGGTTACCTCCTCAGGATTACCCTCACGAGGGTCACGAGGGTTACCCTTACGAGGGTCACAAAGTTTACCCTCACGAGGATCACGAAGGTTACCCTCACGAGGGTTGCGAGGGTTACCCTCATGAGGGTCACGAGGGTTACCCTCACGAGGGTCAAGAAAGTTGCCCTCCCGAGGGTCACAAGGGTTACCCTCACCAGGGTTACGAGTTTTACCCTCACGAGGTTCACGAGGGTTAAACTCATGAGGATTACCCTCACGAGGATCACGAAGGTTAACCTCACGAGAATCAAGAGGGTTACCCTCACGAGGGTTACCCTAATGATGGTCACGATGGTTACCCTCAAGAGAGTCACGAGGGTTACCCTCACGAGGGTCACAAGGGTTACCCTCATGAGGGTCACCCTCACGAGCGTTACCCTCATGACGTCACACATGACGTCACGTGTGACGTCAATATAGAAAACACATGACGTATAACGTCACGTGACATTACACGCATCTAAGATTGCTAATATTCCCGCTTAATTTAGCGGGGAACGTTTTCCGCTAAATTTGGCGGAAAAATATTCGTGCTAAATTTACCCTCGTGACGTAACGTGTGACACGTGTGACGTCGCACGTGATGTCAGGTGTGATGTCACGAAAGTAAAATTTTCCCGCTAAATTTAGCGGGGAAGGAAGAGGGGCATAGCCTCTCCTCCGCACCCTTCCCTCCTCCCCCTCAAAAGATGTGCTCTAATTCGGCGTTACACAAAAAAATGTGAACATCTTTATTTATTTTTCTATTTTCTTTTTTTTTATTTGATTTACGGATATATTTCCGCATAGGGGGCAGAGATGAAGGCGTAATGCCTGACAGAGCCTCTACCCCCGACAGTTTCGCATAATATATGAAAAAAAAAATGCATGCGATACAGCATAAAATAAAACTAGACACAAACAAACAGAAAGTATCAAGAAACTTGAGCAAAATATAGCGCAATGGCCGTGAATAGTCTTAAATAACGGCACAAAGTAATATTAAAGGCATGAAATGAAAATAATACTAAGAACAACCACCCGTGTCATAAAAACAAAATTCACTTTCATATATTGAGTTATGCAATAAAAATTTCATATAGTACCATTCAAATAGCTAGAATAGTGCGGACACTTAAAATAAACTGTCATGAAACTTATAGAAAAGACCTAATATCAGAAAATTTGATAAGAAAATAAAGTATACTCAAACTACAACGAAAACTGAAAAATATATCAAAAAGGTCTGTCTCAGGCCGAAACGTCGACGAACTTTACGACTCAAGTGCGTTTTTCTGCCGCAGGTATATATATACATATATCACGGGCATTTTTTTATCATCGTTCGGCGGTCTCCGAAGAGGAAATGATCGAAAATATGATGATGACTGAACTGTCCTTGATCGAATGCATCAATGTCTTACCAAACCCACGAAAGCCAAAATATGCGGCGGAGCCAGGATGCGAGCATGTACCACATGCCCGAAAGCGTCATACCGCATTCCACGCGGCGGTGTGTGTTTCCAGAACACCTCTGACTGGATACATTTCGCTTATTGTGCATTATAAGACAGATAAGAAACGCCAGAAAGCTAAGGTGGAGTGGTGGAGTGGTTAGCACACCCGACCGGACATTGGGTGGCCCAGAGTTCAAATCTTGGCTCCGCCGCATATTTTGACTTTCGGTGGTTTCGTAAGACATTGGTTCATTCGATCAAGTAGGGTTCAATCATCAACATATTTTCAATCATATATAAATAATAAAAAATATGGTGATGAGCACATTTACAGTGCACTGTAAGCAAAGAGAGATAGACATCGAAATGCAGTCACTTGTGTAAAATTTGAAAACAAAATATATAAGAAAGCAGCAAAATATTTTCAACATTTACTAAAGTCAAAGACAAGACTAGGCTTCAAAGAAGTTGATGAAAGAGCAATACCAGTTTCCACCAGGAATCTTCTGCATTCATTTTTGAATTTTTTATATTTTCTATTCAAAATTTTCGTTACCTGAAAAATTATGGCTTGCCGGCCTTACCTAGTCCTTATAGTCTTATCTTTCGCATTGGATCTCGAAGGGCAAATACACCCAAGCTGTCAGTTGGCGTAATGTACAATTTGTTCATATAAATCCATTGGAAGAGTTTGAAGTAGTATATCTGGTCTGCTTTGAGCATATTATATTCTATGAAGAGTGGTTGTGTACATAACTTTATCTTGTCCCCTTTAAAGTTTTCGCACAAACGTTATATTTTTTTTTTCTACAAGATGACCTGATTATAGTTCGAAGTTGTAGTTGTTCCTCAAATTAAGATTCCATAGCTGATTTTAGAGTAAAATAGAGAATAATATAATGTTTGTTTTAGCCAGATTGGCGGTAGGTTTTGTATTTTATATATGCTACCAGTAACGCGCGATAATTCTGCTTTCAGTTTGTTAAAGGACACATGCAAAGAAAAGAAAACTTTTTTTTTAAACAGCCGGTTTGGGAAAAGGAAGTCATAAAACGAGTTTACAACGAAAAATCAAAATTTTTAGAGCTATATTCACGGCGCTATACGAATTTGCAGTTGGCGCCCGCGGGCGCCGCGGAAAAGTGGCCCATATTTATCACGTGACTGGCCCTTATTTGTCACGTGGTACTTGCAATCTTTCGGAAGCTTCCTATGGTCTCCAAAAGTTACTTATTCATCTTCGTTTGAAGTGCAACAAAAAACAAAGAATAACAAGTAACTTTTATAGCCCAAAGAAAGCTCCTGAAAAAGCGCAAGCAGACGTGAGAGACCTGTGCGCCGGTCAGATAACGGCGGCGGCGCCCCGAAGCAGGCGAACTTGTGCGGCGGCGGCGACGGCGGCGTGGAGAAACGCGTTGAAGCGGCGTTCGCACTACGCTCAGCGTGCGGCGGCGGGGTACTTTGCGGCGCCGGCGACGGAGCGCGGTGGCGCGCGGGCCTACCACGTGACCAGCGGCGGCTCCTGCGGGCGCCAACTACAAATTCGTTTTGCGCCGTAAATATAGCTCTAAAAATTTTCTTTCTTCGTTGTAAATTTATTTTAGAACATTCTTTTTCGATCTAGACTGTTTAAAAAAAATGTTTTTTTTTTTTCCTTTGCATGTGTATTCCATGAAAGGTCCTCTGTGAACCATACACCCAGAAATTTTTGTTTCACCACTTGTACCAACAAGGTACACATCGCGACACTGTTAGCGCGAACACGACATCGGCGCATTTTCGCATTTTACTTCTAAATAGTATTAGCGAGCACGAAATTTTATCGCTTATAATATAGAACTAAATGAGCTCTTTCCGTAGCAATACTAACTTCGATGGCATCCCATTGGTTTCAAAGAGAAAAACTGGAAAAACCGTCGATCGCTTGTTCGCGCTAACAGTGTCGCGCTCTGTACCTTCAAATAATATGTTGATATTTCTGCTGTCTCGCCTATTGGCTAACTTAAAAATAACATGGTATTACCAGTATTTAAGCTTAAACGATTGATTTTTAACCATGTTGATAGTTTTAATAGCAAAGTATTAGCTGAGAGTTCTAAGCGCGTTTTTGTCACTCCCGTAAAAAACAGTATCATCGGCGTACATTATTAGCTCAGGGGAGTCTGAAATTTTAGTTGTATGCCAGACATGTACAAGTATACTCAAAAAAGGAATTAAGTTAGTGAGTATAAAAGTAATTAGAGTAGAGTAGAAATTACTCAAATAGAAAGGAGTTGAGAAAATTACTAACTACCGTAAAAATGTAGCGAATTACTTTTGAAGATACTTTTGAAGTTATTTTTATGTTTTTTATGGTAAAAAGAAAGTACAGAGGCTTTGATCCGTTAGCGAAATTGTGCTAGCCAAATATGAATTGGCTTGTGTTTTTCACAGAAATGCTTTAATAGCTGGTTCTGCTTCTGCGTGCCTAATTGTTTTGTACTTTCTTGTTTGTTTGGTCAATGATGTACTGCGAATGTGTAATTTCTACTTTGAGGTTTACCACTGTCTGAGCTTGATTTTTAAATAGTGTTTGCTTGTTTACAGGGTTACGTAAAGTACATCTATAAAGTACTTGAAATAAAGTACAAAGTAAATGAAAGGTTATGTATTTCAAGTAAAGTAGTAAGTCCACCGGGTGCAATGTACTTGAAGTGACGTATATAAATACAATATATTTCAAGGTAAAGTAAAAGCAATTTTAACAAAATCTTTCATGATGCCCTTTCATACCCTATACAGTGTTTTTTAACTGGTATGCATTGTATAAGGTCAAGTCGCCGCAGAGTAGTTGTTTTACTCTCACTGACGAGCTATTTGACACAATCAACTTATAAGGCACCTGTTTCCATCGGTCTTACTGCCGCCATTACTTCACCCTGATGGCGTCTCGAAAGAGCGCGTTTTCACACGACGATATCGCCATTTTTAATTTTCAAATTCAGAGAATGTACATTCAAGTTGGGAGCTTCACTTTCCTCGCAAAATACAAGTACATGTTCAGAGAATTTACTTCAAGTAAAGTGCAATTTTTCTAAACAGTAGTTCTTTAAGTACCATGTACATAGAGTACTTCCCAACACTGCCTGTTTAATTATTGTTTTTAAAAAAAACTTTGGGGGAATTACTACAGGTTTCTCGAACGATCTTTGAATCTTTGAAGATCTCCATATTCTATGTTTTGGGAGGAAAGGCAACTCAAAAAGGTCATCTTTGCGTTGCCCTTTAGCACGCGATTCTTCGAGTACAGCACAAACTACGGGACGGGAGCTTTTGAAGTATTTTATCAAGTTTCGTACGTTGAACGAAGCGCACAATGATGTTCTTTTCTGTTGGTCGGAGGGTAGAAACGCGGTGGCACACGTCAGTATCGGAGTCCTAATGTCGGCTCGCTGAGAAGATTTCGAATCCTTTTAACGACATCATACGCGTCCCCTGCTTCGGGCGCACTTTTTATTTCTAGACTGTTACTCCTCTAATACTGCTCGAGCTCTTCAACTGTTTTGTTAAGCCTACGATTTTCAGTGGCTAGCTCTTTGTTCCTTCTCGACAGTTTCTTAACCTCTTTTCGAAGTTCATTTATTTCGTTTATTCCGTCACATGTGTCGCTGCAGGTCTTTAGGCTCTCTTTTAAGGTCCAGATCTGCCCTTTGCTCGCGTTTGAGGTCAGCAAGGGTTTTCTCAATATCCTTACTTAGGTTGACAGGAGCGCCGGGAACAAATCCCAACGAAACAGTACTTGTACACTCTGATAAATACTAACAATGTTTGCTGTGTCCGGCAGCAGTGCAGACAATATTCTGGTTCTAAACACAAAATAAACGAAGCTCTTCTGCACAGACACAAGGGAGTAGTTGTCATGCTTCACTGTACACTGCTGCCGAACTGAAGTTCTGACTGATGAATTTGCTTGTATATATGAAGATTTCCGCCGTCAATGGCGTTCCGGTCCTCGCCTGCTCTGTCACGTGATAGTGCCAGCGACGAACGATGACTGGGCAATGTTTGGCGTGTAGATTCCACGCGTGCCAGGTCACTGCTCTGCCACGTGATGTTGCCCGCGACGAACAATGACTGGGCGATGTTTGGCGTGAAGATTGCACGCTTGCCAGGACACTGCACAGAAACAAGGTATTAGAATTGTCTTGCTTTAATGTTCCCTGCTGCCGAACTGAAGTTAAATTAGTAACGTGTGCAATATATAACAAATGACGCTTTATGGTCAACATTTCGGCAGACGTCTGCCTGGGTGGGTTAAACGTTATTAATAAAGGGAAAACGCCAACCAATCCCTAAAAGATCGTAAGCTACCGCACCTGGTTTGAAAACTAACCGCCGTAAAAAAAACGAAGATACTGCCGTACATTCACCGCAGAAGAAAAGAAAGAAGCCGCTTCTCTATTAAATAGCCCCCCCTGAAGAAGGTGCCGAGCCGGCGCCGAAACGTTGGGACTCTACGATCTTCTAGGGATTGGTTGGCGTTTGCCCTTTATTTATAAGGACGCTTTATGAATTAAATAGTGTCCCTTACTTGTCGACAGGGCAGCAAGTGCAAACAAAAAATTAAAGCCATTAAAAAATAAAAAAAGAGAAAGGCAGAATGGCTGTTTTCCTGTCTGCTGAGCTGCAAAAAGCGATAATAGGCCGGGTGGCGGGAGATAAAATTGATATCTCGCCTTTTGCCCCTTATTGTGCACCCGAGGCAGCTGCGGCACGGCTGCCAACGCTGCTTATCAAAGCGGAGCGTGAGATTAAAAAGTCGTCGGTCGGAAGCAGGAGAGTTGACATGCCTCTGAGTACCAGAAGACGCGCACGCGCGCACTACGGGTCTCGACCACATGCGCCGCGCTGCAAGCAAGCGCAGTAATGCAGCTCGGCCACGTACGACTTCCGTGGTCCGTAAACGTTTGTGGCCGACTGTACATACAGGTCAAGTCGGCGAGGGCGTTGTTCAGCCGTTTAGTGAGCACGTTGGTTTGCGGATGGTACACTGCGGTTCGTCGCTGGCTGGTTTGGCTGAGCCAAAGAACATCCCAAGTTTGCTGGGCAATAAATTCTGCCCCTTGGTTCGTAATCAGTTCTTGAGGGGCGCGGTAAAAGTGCACGTTAAACCGAATGAAAAACTTGGCGACTTCCGTAGCCCTACCGAATGGGAGGGCTTTTGTCTCGGCGCATTGGGTGACAGAATCCGCCGCGACGACTACCTAACGGTTTCCCTGCGTCGACTGGGGGATGGCCCGAGCGGATCCATTCCGACCAGCTGAAACGCGGCGGTCGGTTGAGCAATCAGTTTCAACAGCCCTGCGGTCTTCGTTGGTGCTCTCTCGCGTTGTTGGCATTCGTGGCACGACCTTTTGTACGCGTGGACACTCTTCGGGAGCTTGGGCCAGAATCACTTTTCGCGGATTCGTGCCAATGTCCAGCTGTAGCCAAGATGTCCTGCCGTCGGGTAGTCGGGGTAGGCTTCGGAGATTTCGGTCGGAGACCAGCGGGGATTACCAAATGCTATACGCCGAATGGTTGTCCCCGAAGTTCTTTTTGTAAACCACGCCTTGTCGGATGGCGAAGCTTGCCAGGGCTCGTAAGAAGGCAGGGTAATCTCTACTTCCTTCTCCTTTTAGACAATCGATGAGTGCGCGCAGCTCAAAGTCGGTTCGTATGAGTGCCGCCATATCGTCGACGTTGACTGCGCGGAGTAAACTGTCCTCGTCGTCGTCGTCGTCGCCGGCGGGAGCTGACTCGACGGGGTCCCTTGACGGACAGTTCGCGTCCCTGTGCTTGAGGCCAGACTTGCACACCACGAACGTGTCGTATTCTTATAGTCGTAGGCTCCATCTGGTGAAACGTCCTAACGGATCCTGCCGTTTCGCAAGCCAGCAGAAAGAGTGGTTGTCCCTGACCACTCTGAACGGACTTACGTAGAAGTTTGCGGAGATTTGCGGTTGAGCGTCTAACACGTTAACTTTGAACGTTTTTTCGACGTAGTCACTCGCACCTCAAGACCGGTCATCGCCTCTCTGGATTGCTATCAGCGAGGCGGACTGCGACGTTCGGCAGTTTTGGAATTGAAAGAGATACAGGAAAATCAACAGGCCGCAGATGGAAATCTTGCTGCACTTGCAGCTCGTATTGCGGAGATTGAAAAAGAGCTGTCGTCTGTGAAACTTTAAGCTTACGTTACGAAGCTTAGAGGCGCAAAGGGATAGCGTGACTGTACAACTTAATTCACTTATCATGCGGCAAGATGATCTACAAATAGATCCCGAAGAAATAATCTGCTTTTGTATGGGCTGCCAGATTATCTCAACGAGACGTGGATTGAGTCAAAACGAAGTAGTATACCGCTATGCAGTGATAGTCTCGGGATTCAAATCGGAACGTCGTCAATCGAACGCGCTCATAAAATCGGTCCGCTTTTCGACGGTCAAATATTGGCCGATCATCGCACAGTTCCGTTCATTTAAAGATAAGTAAAACATCCTTTCCAGTGCGCACAAACTGAAGGGCAGTTGCTTGTCTCTTAGCGAAGACTTCTCGATACTTGTAAGGTCGGAAAGGAAGAAACTTCTTGACTTCGCTATGGAACGTAATGTAAAATTTAAACTCCGCTTTAACAGGCTTATAGGAGGAAAGACTTTTTCCTATGATTCATCAACGGATACTGTTGTGGGAAGTAGTCATTAGCAATCAAACACTCGTGTCAAACACCGTAAAATTGAGCCACAATAACTTGTTTTAATTGTTGTAAACTGTCGTTGTGTCAAAAATAAATCCGATGAGGTTGCTGATCTCATTAAAATTACTAATGCCGACGTAGTAATTGGTACCGAGTCGTGGTTGAATGACACCGTTTGCAACGCAGAAATATTTCTCTCCCACTACAACGTCTATGGGAAGGATCGCAAGGCTCGTGGAGGTGGCGTTTTCGTTCTGATAAACCATCATATCAAAAACATTGCGTTAAATTCAAATGTCTCTTCATGCGAAGCTGTATGGTGCAAAAAAGAATTGACAAAGGCAAAACACCTAGCCATTTGCTCCTTTTACATTTCACCTGGAAGCAGCGATACGAACTCAATTGAGGCATTATCGAATGCTTTGTCCGAGTTAACATCTGTTCTCGTTGTCGAAGGTGTTGATTTTAATATTCCTGAGGTTGACTGGACAGATAAACGCCTATATCACGTTGCAAATCTAACCTTTACCTGCCTTTCGATCACTAATTATCAAAAATGGTCTTTATCAGTTTGTGGAAGCTCCTTCAAGATTTGGCGGGACAGGCGCATCCACTTTAGATCTTGTGTCTAGCAACCACCTTTCGCTTGTGCGGTCCATTACAACAATTTCAGGAATTTGTGATCATTAGGTAGTTGTTGGCAACATTCGCTGTGACCCTCTCACCCTTAGAAAACCGTCCTCAAGAAACGTATTATTTTACGACAGAGGCAACTTTAAAGATGTTTCGGATAATTTATATTCATTCCTCCCAGAGTTTGAATAGTGTTTTCTACATATGCATATTATTAGTCTGTGGAACCTTCTCAAGTGCGAGGTTGCTGAATTTGTCGATCGTCATATACCGTCCAAAATTATCACCGGAAAGCGTAGAGTTGATAAACCGTGCGTAAATAAAAAGCTGCGCTCCCCTTTCAACAAGAAATGTCAGCTGTACCAACGTTACCGTGAAAAACAGTAGGATGACGAACGCGGTCGACTAAAGAAGATCGGCTCTAACTTAAAAATAAAAATGAAAGAGGAAAAAACGAAATTTGTTTATCTCCCTCAAATAAAAATTGGTGACTATCGCAAAAGTTTGGAAGTATGTAAAATCTAACAAAAAAGACGAGGTCGGTATTCCCGCGATTTCTGGTGGACAGGGTATCATCTCTGACGATGTCTAAAAGGCAACGTGATTCAACTCCTATTTTCAGCCCGTCTTTTCCCAACCATTTAAAGGTGTAATGCCATCCGCATCAGGGTTTATTTCTAAGGTTATGTCTGACATTGTTATCGCAAAGGACGGTGTGTTTTCCTTACTACAGGGCTTAAATCCGGATGCTGCGCCCGGATCAGACGGTATTTCAAATCATCTCCTAATGAATTGTGCCCCCACATTGACCCCTTTTCCTGTTATACTGTTTAATGGATCATTAGAAAACAATGAACTCCCTGTGAATGGAAGACTGCCAATGTTGTTCCAATACACAAATCCAGTCCTAGACACTGTGTCATGAACTATAGGCCTATTTCTCTCACCAGTGTGTGATGTAAACCTTAGAACATATTGTTTATTTTAACATTATGAACCATCTAAAAGCTAACAAATCTTTCACACCTTACCAACATGGTTTTAAATTGGCCTTGTCTTGTGTCACTCAGTTGAGTTAGTTCACCCACGCCATTTTGGTTTCATATGACAAAGGTTTTCAGGTTGAATTTGTCGAAAGCTCAAGCTGCAGAACCCAGGGATCCTGGGTTCAATCCCCACCCCTGCCCGTTTCAATCTGGATGAGCATCATACCGGCGTGCGGTCGTGTATCACTACTGCGTGATGCACGTTAAAGACCCCAGGCTAGCGGTTGTACTGCACTGGCTAAATTGCTCATCTCCCGTTGAGGCAGACCAAGTTCTAGGATGTAAAAACATACACACAACCCAATTGTTTTTCAATTTTTTTTGTATTTTTAGATTTTCAGAAGGCTTTTGATGCCATTCCACAATCCCTTCTTATTCATAAATTGTCGTTTCTAGGATTACCCGTGAATGCTCTTGAATGGCTAGAAAACTAGTTATCCGGTAGAAAACAGTGTGTCACTATTAATGGTGTGACGTCGTCTTACGTCGACGCAACCTCAGGAGTCCCTCAAGGTTCGGTCTTGGGGCCTTTGCTCTTCTCGTTCATATTATTTACATCACAGACGGAATATCATCTAGGTGCCCTAGCAAAAAAAGACAGTTTAAAAAGAATCCGGAAATAGGAATACGGTTTAAAATCAGTCTGGAAGAAATCCGGAAATGAATGTTACGGCTGTGGGCTCCCGATTTCGCCAAATCCGGTGAAAAGGCACAGTAGATATAGTCCAGAGCAGAAAATTCCGATTTGCAGACACCGGTCTTTGCCAAATCCGATGAAAAGGCAAAGTGGAAATTGTCCAAAGCGGAAAATTTTGGTTCGCAGACACCAGAATTTGCCAAATCCGGTGAAAAGGCCAATTCTAAATAGTCCGGAGCGGAAACTTCCGGTTTCAAGATACATCAAGCTGTGTCAAGTGCGGTGAAAAGGCAAAGTGGAAATAGTCCGGAGTGGCAAATTCCGTTTCGCAGACACTGAACCTTGCCGAATCTGTTGAAAAGGGCAAGCGGAAGATGTCCGGTGAAGACATCTCTGGTTTGCGGACACGGTATTTTGCCAAATCCCCAATTTCTTACCCCAATTAGGACCAATAAAATTCAGTTGGCACTTGGCAACGTAATTGTTCACTCCAATTGGGTTCAATGTTTCCAACTGGTTGCCCCAATCGGGATTAATCAAATTCATTTCGCACTGGGTCACCTAATTGGTCACTCCAGTTGGTGTTGCGTCACTCCAATTAGTGCTGGAACACCCAATCGGCCATTGTAATTAAGCTCAAAATATAGTATGTTTATTGATGGTTGCATGATATATATACATAACGAATATACTGTACTGTTCTGGACAGATATTGCCATTTTCTCTTTCTTTTCACCCCAAAATTGTGTGAATGTCATTACCTCACCAACTAGTGGTTGTGTGAATGCCATTACCTCACCAACTCGCATAACAAGCTCCTCATCAACACTGATAGATTTGTTCGTTACTAACACTGATACATGCAACACGTTTGGCGGAGTTATCAACGCACAGCTAAGCGACCATCTGCCACTGTACATGTTTACAATCCACGCCACTCCGAACAAAGAAAATAAGACTGAAGATCTACCAGCGTTCCAAAATGTAAACCCAACCACCCTCGAACAATTTAGGTCCTTAGTAAACACCACAGACTGGGATGAAATTTATAACTTGGGTAATCCTGATGACGCATACGATACCTTCTAACAAAATTTACGCGTATATACAACATAGAATTTAAATACCAGCCCATTCGACCAAAACGTTCCCGACAAAAACCTTGGATAACTAGAGAATGCTTAAAAATGATAAGAAAAAAGAACAGGTTACACGGAAAATTTTTAAAAACCAGAGATCCTGATGATTTATGCTGTTTTAAAGCTTATAAAAATCGGCTGACAAAGCTTCTGAGAAACACGAAAGATAACTATCTTCTATGCTTATTTAATGGCCACTCAATGTCCAGGCCAGACCAGACATGGAAAACAATTAATAAATTATTGAACCGGTCAGCACATCTAAACAATGTCACTGAGATAAAAGTCGGAGAATCAACCATACAAGAAAAGGCCCTAGCTGATTCATTTAACAATTATTTTGCAAACCTAGTACAGGGCACACAAAACAGCGATGCACCAAGTTATTTACGAATACCGAATGAGAGCAGCGCTTTCCTCGCCCCCACTGATGAACATGAGGTTTATCATATGTATAACACAATTCGAAATAGCAAATGTACTGATATTGACAACATTCAAATCAAGCCTGTCATTACCCATATTTTCAACATTTCAATTTCATCCGGAATCTTTCCTGAAAAAATGCAAATTGCGAAAGTTATAGTTATTTTCAAAGGTGGAGACAAAAACGATCATTCAAATTACAGGCCAATTTCCATTCTTCCTGTGTTTTCGAAGTGCCTAGAGAAAATTATTCATCGTCGTATGACTTCTTTTTGTGACCGTTTCTCGCTCATAACCTCATCACAATATGGTTTCAGGAAGGGTAGATCAACTGAACTCGCGCTACTAAATCAAAAAGAATTCATCTTAAAATCATTCGAACAAAACATTTTAACTCTTGGTGTTTTTGTTGATTTCTCTAAAGCATTTGATCGCATAAATCATGCCACCTTAATTAATAAACTTCAGTTTTATGGTTTCCGTGGACTAACCCTAAACCTGTTAACATCATATTTAGAATTTCGTAAACAATCTGTTTTTATAAACAACTATTCTTCAGACTTTCAAGCGTTAAAAACAGGTGTCCCTCAAGGAAGTATATTAGGCCCACTTCTCTTTAACATTTATATAAACGACATTGTAACGATTAGCCCAAACACCACTTTCATCATTTATGCTGATGACACAACACTACTTTTTTCAGCTAACAATATTGACACACTTGCAGAAACGACTAACAACACACTTGAATATTTACATAAATGGAGTGAAGCAAACGCTCTAATAATTAATACATCTAAAACAAAAGCGATTATTTTTAAGCCACATATTAAATTGGTAAATATTGACTTGCGCCTTAAACTTGGCCCCTCTATCATTGAAACCGTCCCGAATGTAAAAACCTTAGGTGTAATGTTTAATGAAAACATGTCATGGGACACTCACATTCAAAGTGTAATAAAAAAAATGTCAAGTGTTGTTGGCATTCTCAGCAAGTTCCGTTCAAGTTTACCAGTCAAAATTAAGCTTCTCATTTACAATTCTTTATTCATATCACATTTGAATTATTGTCACTTGGTCTGGGGCACATCAACTACAACTAACTTGGACAAGTTAACGATCCTTCAAAAGAAAGCAATCCGAGCTATAATGAATGTACCACAATCAACCCACACGGAACCATTGCTTAAATCATTGAACGTCCTTTCCTTAAACAAACTGTACGAGTACACTTTACTTATTCGATATAAAGCAAGTATTAAACAAAAGACGCCCGACGTTAGTAACATAGCGGAATTAACAATAAATATTAGACCTTATAACGTACGTCACGAAGAAGTATGGAGGATACCATTCAGTCGAACCACCTATGTAACTCAAATGCTAAAACATCGCCTTCCTTTTTTTACTAAACCATTTAATTGAAAATAACATTATCATCGAACATTTAACATCCCATTCTTTAAAACTGATGTTTCTATGAATATTTATGTCATACAATTGTTTTTTGTAATATAGAGTGTATTTTTTTCCTTGACATTGTAATCTATAGCCCAATTTTAAACGTGTTTTTGACTATTGCTACAGTGATTATTTTTCTTAAGTATTTGACTTTTCTTTTTCTCTCGATTGCTTGCCGTTTGCTAAAAAAGGGGGCGTGAACCTCGTGAAGCCGACATCTGTTGGCTTTTTGTTCATGCCTCCAGTGCCTGTACTATTGTACAGACACAAAAAAAGATGATTGATTGATTGAAAATAAGTGTTCAAAAATCGCATTATACTCTATTGCCAGTTTGTGAAGAATTGTTTTGGTTTGACAGGATGTTACTTTCAAATTACATTTTTATTGGTTCAGAATTGTATTCAACCAACTTTTTCAATATCGCAAGTGTAAAAAAACAAAAACACTGGTGACAAATAACCTTTTGAGGCACATGAAAACAATCGCAAGAAACATTCTGACACATTTTTAATTCAAAGAAAGAGTGGTTCTAGCTGCGAAAAACTATTTACATAGTGAAAAGTAGTCCTCGTTGAGGCCACACGCTCTAGTGTGCTGAGAGATAGATTGTACATTTCGGGTATCTAAAGGGTTTTCTGGTGGAAATCCAGGAAGCAGTTCCTACCAGGGACAAACCACAGGCTCATCCCACATTTAGTGACCTGAAGTTGTGACTGACCACTCGGACAGGGTCGGCAGTGTCCTTTCTTGGCAAACGCTGGCCAATGCCCAACACCATCGTACCGCAGCTCCGCAGAAGGTCGCGGCTGGACATGGTACTTGATTTTCTTGGCCTGCCCACTGCCACAAGACGGTCGTCCATGGGGCATCCTAGAGCTCTCGCGTTCCGTATAGTCCCTAATGACTTGATCTGGAATTTCTGCTCAAGATACTTTAGCAGCTCAACACTGCAAAAGTAGTTGTCTAAAAACACCATCGTGCTTTGAGCTTGATGAACAGTCTTGCATAGGTCTATGACGACTTTTCCTCCAACTGCCAAAGTCTCTTCTTCGCTTGTGAAGTTCGACTTGCAGAAAGTGTCCTTTCCAGCATAGGGCCATATGTCATAAACCATACACAAAAAAAAAAAAACATATAGCAACCCCTCCCAAGGTGCGATTGGTTTCGCGTTTAGGCGGGCACTCTCAAATTGTTAATCACCACCGTACATGAGCGGCGATGTCCGTCAACGGTTAAAGGGCAACTCCGGTCGAAAACAAAACCAAAATAAATGACTGGCATCGCTTTAGTGGCACGAAATAAGGTCCCAGCCGAAATAAATTGTCAAAGTGAAGCCACCTAATCCACTAAAACCGATTTCAAAGATGCGACCAGCTGCTCTTTACAGGGAGGCGAGCAGATTAGCTTTTAGTCGAGGACAACGTTACTAGATTACCTCAGTTGTGCAACTCCCGCGGAAGGGGATAGCCCCCTCAGTCACTTCAGACAGCCCCCCGTTCTTCGAAGCGCATCTCGATGTTCTTTTCGTAACTGTGTGTTTCATAGAGTACGGTGAAACGCCATCTTGACGCTGTGCTTCGAAACCCGTCTTCTATAGAATATACTGCAATTACCATACCAGCCGTATCGCGCGTCGAACGACAGGAGACCAGTTGTTGTGAGTGAGAGGGGGGGGGGGGGGGGAGTGTACTGCTCGCGCAAGCAGCGTTATGCGCAGTTCTGTAACTGAGCTAATATAGTAACGTTGGTCAAGGAACACTGGCGCAGCGTGTTCGTCGTCACGTCGTGGTGGAACCAGCGTTACTATACTTCGTTTTCACTTAAGATCAAACCCAGCCGACATTGCGAGGTAATAGAACCAATAAAGCAGGCGTCAAAAGCACAAGTCACTGGGCGTTTTTTGTTTATAATTTGTTCAGCGATGATAGGCTGCGTCTGAACTAAAGGTAAAACGAAGCACAGATTACCTCAGTTGTGGAACTCCCGTGGAGGAGGGTACACCCTCTCACTCACTTCAGTTCACGTCCCGACGTTTGAAGCGCCACCTACATTTTGGTTTCACACCTGTTTGTTCCAAAGAGTACGGTGGAACGCCATCAGACGCTCTGCTTCAAAACCAGGGTGCAAGATAGGCAGGTGCGGAAACGATGGCCGATCGGGCGACCTGATTGTTTCCCCGCTTCAGCCAGGTTCGTGGCACTCCACATAGATGGCACAATGCAAAAAAGAAACAAAAAAACCCAACATTTTGATGACTTTTACAGGCATCATTAGCCACTGGCGATTAATTTGGTAAACTGCATTAACCAGGCAAGTTTAATCGAGCGAACTACTAATATATTTATTATATAGGTTATGTTTTCTCCGTGGTTTTACAATACAAGGTAAAATAATCAAGGGGGCACGGAGAACAAAAACGTTTAAGTCAACCTGAGAAGTCAGCTAAGGCGGATCATCGTCGACGGCGTCGATTCCACCCGAACCGAAATGATCAATAACAAGAAATACGCAAAAAAAAACACAAAAAAAAACGAGGACAGTGAAGAAAGGCACACGGGAAAAGGGCGTAAACAAAGGCGTAACATGCAACTGAATTTTAATAAAACAGACACATAAAAAGGTTAAAACCGCACATGCGCAAAGATAATGCACCTAGATTTCAAAAAAAAAAAAAGAGAAGCCAGACGTCACGCGTGGGTGTCTGAAGTTTGACTGATAAAGGCCTGCTCCTTATCAGAGAGGGCGATAGAGGGAGCGCTGCTGAAAACATTCGGACAATGGGCCCTTATCATAAAGGCCTCATGTATTTCGCACTCCAGTTCCGTTTTGAGTCTTCCCGGAACCTTAACTGTTTGGAACTCGGGTTGACATTCGCATCTATCGCAGTGTACAGCCAAAAATGAGCCAGAGTGCCGACCCGAACTGGTCAAAATTTCGGTTGGCACTCTGGCTCAGACGCCGAGCGCGTCTGTGCAGTTTTTTGTCAGCTCGCACTAGCTCAGGCGTGGCGCCTGCTCCTTCATCCAAAAAGAAGCGTCTGGGCTCGGACGATTTAGATTTTGCATACTCCCTGAAATTTTAACTGTTTTACTCCCATGTTTTATTTTTGTTTCTTCTTCGTGGGCCTACACTTTTTGACCTTTAATGCGCAGGGTTTTAGGAGTCAGAACAAGCAGGGTGAGTGATTCTTTTCGCACAGTCTAATCACTGCATTCTGCTTTTCGTGCAGAAAAAAAGAAGAAAAAACTGTTGTTTTTTTTTTGTTTTTTTTTTTTGACGTGGCGGAACTAAAGGCGCGTTTTTCGATTCCCTGTTATTTTACTTTCCCAACTTCGCGCTCGTGTGGCATTGACGTTTTGGTTTTTCGCGCCACGTTTCAGCGGGGTGCTTTTTCTCTCCGCGACCCTTACGGACACGTCCTTGCGTACAGTTTTTTTGTTGCTCAAGCTGAGATCCGAAGGAAACGCGTTTACGCTCCAGCTCGTTTTGCGTCGTCTGGCGTCTCTTTTTTTGTTTTTTACAGTGTTTACCCGAGGACGGTTTTTTCTTTCTTTGGGGCGATTTGAGTTCGTCCCAGATTCCTCGCGAGACGTACTGGGGCCTGCCCACAGAAGGCCTATCTCTTAAGGCCCATGAGCTGGTTCAGCTTGTCGGGTTTCACGACCCGCGCGTGCCTGCGTTGTCGAGCCGGCTGGAACGCGTTTATGTTCAGAAGCATCGTTTGTCCAAATACTTTACTAGGGGAATACATTCCACTCCGCTCATTTGCATTAATCAGAACGCCTACAGCGCCGAATCCAGCCCTGACGGAATGGAGGTCCGCGCCAGCCCACGCGCATGTGCACGTGGATGTTCGCGGCGGCAGCGGCGGTGTCTTCTCCGATTCCACCTAACGCCCCTTCATGTTTCAAAAGTAGCGCAAGGTGCGTCGATCAAGGACGTTTAAATAGGGCAGGACCCGGCATGACGTCATTCCCAGCGACGCCGGAAGAACAACCCAATCCCAGACTGCCCCGCGCACCGACGCTCTCTCATCCAAACTAAATTCAGCCATGCTCCCATCGTCTGCTCTCCGCTCGGTCATTAGGCTACGTCTGCTCCGTGCCTGCGGTCTGCTTCGTCTGCTCGCTGTCGCGGATGGCTTTCGATTCGATCGGCGCACCAAAAGATGTTTCGATGCGAACCCGAATACTCATCACGGCGGAGTGAAACCAACATCTTCTCGAAGCAGAATTTGTACGGTTTTCTCAACCCGCGATGCCCTTCTCAGCGTTCGTGCCTACGATGACTGACTCGCGATCGCTTTCCAAAGCCGCGCTACGACGACTCGTTCGTGACGACGCTCCAGGCGCGGTCGCGCGGTGTCGAGAGCGTCCGCTACACGCCGACTTCCTAGTCCTACTGGTCAGGCAAGTGTTGGGCTCGAAATCTCGCCTGTTCGACACCGATTCAGTCGGTGCGTCGTCTAGAGCGTCTCAACTCTAGTCACTTACTTTCTGCTGGGCAACCAGGCGTTCGTTTATAATAATCTCATCCAATTCCGACCATAACGGTTTAAAAGTCTCCCGTTAAGCGCTGTTTCAAATAATAGTGGGTGCCGCCATTACTTTCGGTGCACACAATTGCGTTGCCACGGAAATGTCATCGCAACGCGGTTGTTTGCACCGAAATTAATGGCGGCGCCCACTCACTAGGCTTCCCCATTGGTCAAAAAATGCTCGTCGAGGCTCGTGGCCACGCCTACTTCCGTTACACTTCGCTCCATGCATTGGGGATAGGGACGCCACCTCCTGCCCATTATAACCTCCTTGTGCGTCGATACACGAGGCACGCGCAAAGCGCAACCCTTGGGAAGATCATGGCGGCACAGCGTCGGTGCACGTGCCGCGACCACTAGAAGTGGCGCGCGGCACGTGTCTCGAGCATTTCCACAACAATAAATTTGGTATGCAGAACAACCATCGTCATCATTATCATTTACCGCCGAGACCTCCTCGACGATAGATGGCTATCGCCATGCCCAGAGAACCTGCCCGCGCCGAGGCCATTGTATTTGAGAGGAGTGGAATGTATTCTCCCTAGTAAAGTATTTGGTTTGTCACGTCTCCTCCTCTGCACGGGGCATTTCCTTTCCCCCTGAGGCTGGCTATCTTTTGTATCACCGCCCACTTTCAGTGGTTTTTAATGCATCATGTTTTTTTTTTTTGTTTTTTTTCCTTTATCCCCGCGGTGAAATTTTACAATTAGACATCTCGCTACAGCCGGATAATAATACTAATACTAATAATAATAATAATAATAATAATAATAATAATAATAATAATAATAATAATAATAATAATAATAATAATAATAATTTTATTTCAAATATGAAACATCAATACAAAAGAAAGCAAGTCTGTCAAATGCCAATAGCGGCTTGTGGGACTAGACTCGGCATCGACGTAGAGAAAAAACATTTATATGTAAACATAGCATAAGACGATAGAAAACACAAGTTATAAGAATTGCAGACAACCCTGAAAAAGAAAAAAAGAACACGCCAAAGAAAAAAAAATACCATCAAGCTTAATGATTCTGGAACCTTAACAAACAACATAGGTAGAAAACATAATACAAAACATCGCATTAAGAAAAAGAATACTACTAACATGCCGAAAAAGAACAAAACAACAAAAATATATTACACAAGTCATTCATAAATACGCGCATAAGTCAGCTAAAAAACACAAGGGAAAGAAAGAAAACAAAAACACGCACACACGAACCATATATGTGCGAACATATCTGAAAAGAGCAGTGAAATGAAATATTAAAGGCCGAGTTTTCAAGGTCTTAGCAGATCGTTCTGAGTAGTTTTTTTAAGTTTACGTTTTGAATCTAATTTAGAAAAGGTATTGGAAAGGCCGTTAAAAATTTCAGGGACATAAAACGAGCGCAGTCGTTGTCCATACTTTGTATACACACGTGGGATGATGAAACGTTCACCATCTCTTAGAGCGCGATGTCCAACCCTAGGAACTTTAAAAGGACTTGACCAAATGTGTTTACTAATAACATACCTTTGGAATAGAGCAGAAAAACGCGGAATACATAAATATTCAAACAAAACCTCACTTGGGATATTTATCGATGTATACGCTACGCTTTTTAAAATGCTTTTCAAGATGGCATCAATTTTATCTTGCCAGAGCATAGAACACTTTGCGTCCACAGTAATGCCATATCTCAACAGACCATGCGCTAAAGCATTCAGGATCATTTTTCTAACAGAAAGAGGGAGAAACATTTTGGAAGAGTATAACATACATGATACACTTCGTATTTTTTTAGCAACGTAACTAAGGTGAGAGTTCCAGGACATATCACTGTCAGAATAAATTCCTAAATACTTATTTTTATGAACATATTCGAGAGGATTACATCTGCAGCTCGTACAGTTTGACGAGTGTAGCACAAAAGGAACATGTGAACTCGTACGTTTTAAAGGACTATTGAAACACACCAGTTTTGTTTTATGAACATTAATTTTAATAAGATTGGTGTCAAACCAGTTCATTACCTGGGTAGCATTAGCTTGCAATAGGTTAATCGCATTGTTACAATTTATATGCGTTGACACTAGCAGCGTTTCATCCGCGTATTGAAATATTTGACATCCTGAGACAGATTTCGCGAGGTTGTTTACGTACAAATTAAACAAAAGTGGAGACAAAATGGAACCTTGAGGTACTCCTGCTTTCAAGGACACTTTGGCGCTACTGGTATTGCAAACTGAAACATGCTGCGTCCGGTTTGCTAGAAAATCTTGAAGTAAGTTGAAAAAAGGCCCTCTGAAACCGTAGCTGAAAAGTTTTTTCAACAGTATTTTATGATTGATGGAGTCAAACGCCTTAGCAACGTCTAAAAACAGAGCGCAGGCATATTTGTTTTTTTCAAACGTGCTATGTAATAAATCTACGAGGTCTTTCAGTAGAGATTCGGTGCCACGTCCCGCAATAAAATCGTACTGCGACGGAGCTAATAATTAGACTTTTCATGAAAAATTGTCATAGTTTTCAAAATGTGTTTTTCAAGTAGTAATGCTAAGCAGGGTAGAATAGAAATCGGTTCTGTAGCTTTCTACATTGTTTCGGGTGCCTCCTTGTAAAGTGGTCTCCACGATAGCACTTTAATAATAATAATAATAATAATAATAATAATAATAATAATAATAATAATAATAATAATAATAATAATATAAATAATAATAAATAATAATAATACATAATAATAATAATAATAATAATAATAATAATAATATAATAAGTAATAATAATAATAATATATAAATGGGTGCAGTGATGAAGCAAGGCCGGTTCGTCAAAGCCTTCAAGGGCTTGTGTGACTGAACCATGGTAGCACTGGTGACAAAATATTCTAAAAAAAAACAAAAAACAGTGGAGGATTTGAGCAAAATGACGTCAGTGGTCACGATAAAAAGAACAATCACAGAAACTGAAAGTCACACTGGAGTCACGTGAAAGTCACACGAATGTCACATGAAGTCACAGGAAGGTTACACCCACAAGCCTAAAGCTTTTGTCAGAAACGCGTGTGTTATTAAAGAAAAAAAAAATAATAATAATATTATTAATAATAATAATAATAATAATAATAATAATAATAATAATAATAATAATAATAATAATAATAATAATAATAATAAATTTTTATTCAACATTGCAAATATAACCCCTTGAGTGTCGGGTCTGGTCAAAGCAGCAGAGGCTTGTAGGACCAGATCCAGCATTTGGTGTGGCAGACCGGATATTCGCACGGACTCACATCACGTGCACATAGGAAAAAAACACACACACACATTTCAATGTTTCATCAGAGTACAGGCGAAAAGTCAGAGTTGGTGTTTTAGTCGTGTTTCTATGTTGCTTGAAGATGAGTCATAAAAAAAAAAAAAGAACACTGAGTGGCACACACTTTCGCGCACGCAACCACACAAAAATGCAACAGGAAATATCGTAGTGAAGACACGAATGTATCTTGCTGAGTCAGGACAAATTCACTCAGGGAGTGTTCACACACAAAAAATATAAAATGCATAGGATCAAATAACAGATTACACAATACATCTACTAATCATTTTATGTGCCAAAAAAATAAATGCTCCAGTAAAAAAAAAAGAATGACACGAGGGAATTAGCGATATGTAAGAACAAAAAATAAGAGTTAAAAACAGTAAAGTTCACTGTCTATACACGTCGGAAAACGAGCTCCTCAAAAATGTTTTTAATGTCTTGTTTGAAGTCAGGAGAAGCAAAGAATCTGGGACTTGATTAAATATTTCTGGGACATAAAATGAGCGAATACTTTCGCCGTAATGAGTCCTTACCCGCGGAGTTTGAAAACGCGGAGCAGATCTCAGATCACGAAGTGGACTTGACCACACCTTGAACTCACTTCCCCAAAAGTGTCGCCAGATAACAGATAATAATAATAATAGTTTATTGCTTTCTTTTCGCTTTACTAAGTTCGGGTCCGTCAAAGCCCATATGGCTTGTATGACGTGGCCCGGCAGTCTCTAAACTAAACAAAAGCTGCTCCTCGCGTTGAACGAAATCAGAAAAAAAAGAAAATATAACTTCAAGTCTAGTACAAAAGAAAGGACAATGACTTCCGTCTGCAGAGAGAAAAATGACAAATGGCAAAAGTTCAGATATACATTCACTATTCTGAACGTCTGATAAATACATCACAAAATCTTAATTCCGGTAAGTGCTACATAGCAACTGGGGCATAAAGAACACAATTCGCACAATAGAGACAGACATTATTGAATTAGAGATACTTGATAAATTGAACACATATAAATTCAGCACATATACCAAAGTACAGAATTATACAATATAAACAGATCATCAGCGCAACAAACATAAGGATCAGGAGGATATTGCTTAAAATTCAGATACCCAAATACGTATGCTATAATCACTGTACAAGAGGCATCAAGGTCAACACACAGGAAGACATAAAACGTTCTAAATATACTTTTGCAAGCACCACGTTCTAAATTTGCCTTTAACTGATTTAAGAGACCCTAGGTCCATAAGGTCTTCGGGTATATCATTGAAAGTGCTGGGAATATAGAAACCTCTTAGTCTTTTTCCGTAGAGCGTATGTATTCGTGGCAAATAGAACCTTTCCGCCTTTCTGAGGGGCCTTTTACAAACTGGTTGTTTGAAATCCGTTCTAGAGAAATAATGCGTTGTCATAACGATGTATTTGAATAGAATACGCAATGGCAATATGTTAAATTGTTCAAGTTTGTGAAACAGATCTAATTGTTGAAACTGTCTCCTATATGAAATGTTGTTTACAATCCTAAATATCAGTTTATTTACTGTCTGTAGTCTGTTATTTGAGCAGGAGCAATAAACCAATATACCATATCTAAGCACAGATTCTCCTAGAGCACGATAGATGTTTTGTTTTATAGCGGCACTCGCTGCAGTACCAATACGGTATAAGTATGAAGAATCAATTATCAACCTCTTTTTTATGTAATCCATGGTCATGTGTTAGTCAAAATGCAACCCAAGATATTTTATGCTGGCCTCGTAATTAATTTCGGTGTAAATTTGATGTCCCCTTTTTGGTTCACATAGGTATTAACACGATCCAAAACTACTCGCTTATATGGATTCCTAAAACACATCAATTTGGTATTTTTCGAGTTTACAAATATCCTATTTTCACTAAACCAGTTCATTAATACGTTTATATCATTTTGAAATATTGTTACTGCAACTTTGTATTTTTTATGTGGGAGAATTAAGGCCGTATCATCCGCATACATAAATAATTTCGATTGTAACTTGATTGTGCCCAGGTCATTAACAAACATAATAAACAACAGGGGAGCTAATGATGATCCTTGTGGTATTCCATAATTTACCATTACAGTTTTGCTCATAAAATTCTTTATCTTAACTCTCTGCGTTCTGTTAGAAAAATAGTTATCAAAGAACTGAAAAAAAGGTCCTCTCAAGCCCAAAGCAAAGAGCTTCTGAAGCATTTTTGAATGGTCAATTGTGTCAAATAACCTTTGACAGATCTAAAAGCAATGCTAAACCAATGTTATTTTCATCCAGGGTTTTGTTCACAACATCAGTGAAATCCTCAAGAAGCGATGTTGTGCTTTTCCCTTTCCTAAAATCGTACTGCGCTTTATTAATTAAATCAAATTTATCACAGAAAGAGTTTATTGTGTTCGCAGTGTGCTTTACCATTATGTGTGAGATTACTGGCATAACCGATAGGGGTCTGTAATTTCCTACATCCTTTCTATTTCCTCCTCTAAATAACGGCCCTACAATCGCACTTTTCAACCGAGCTGGAATAACCCCCGTCTTGAATATGTCATTTAGAACAGCTAGTAACACAACCTTTAGTTTATCAAAATTATGTACAATATCTCTTAAACGAATCTGGTCAATTCCTGCCGGCTTTTTTATCGACATAGTGTTTATGATGCAACGCAAATCTGCTTCAGTCATAGAAGGCAGATATGCCGACTCCGGGTTGCGTGCTAGATTTGATAACCCGGATTGCTGCCGGAAGTTCATTTTAGCTTTAAGTTCCTCAACATCGGTTGTAAATTTATTACTGAACGTTTCCCATAACGATACCTAATCAGCTGATTCACCGAAGTTTCTTGCGATTGTATCATCAATGTTTGGTTTTGTTTCTTTTCCTGTTAGCTCATTTACTAGGTTCCACGCTTCTTTAGCGTTACCTTTAGTTTTATTAAATTTTTCTTTGTAGTACCTGTGTTTTGCGAATCTGAGTTTAGCTGTCGACTTGTTTCTTACTGAACGGAATTCATCTTTTAAGGACTGATTTCCCGGATTTTGTTTACTCCTAGTTCATAGTTTGTCCTTGAGTCGACATAGCTCTAGTATGTCACTGTTGATCCATACTTTACCCACACTTCTCTGTTTTAGTCTGATAGTTTTTTGGGAGTTTTTTATACATTAGAAAACACTCCAACCATAGTTTCATATATGTGAGTGTGAGGAAGATGCTCTAAAGATTTCCAGTCAAACTCTGAAATCAATTTATCTACAATCTTGTTGCCCAACGTTGTTATTTCTTTTTATCATTTTTATTGCCTGTAGCTATGTTATCCAGCATTGCGACACAGACAGTAAAATAGTGATCAGAAAGTTTTTTGCGAACTACACCAGCCACTATGGACATGCAGTCTAGTTTGACCAATACATGATCAATGCAAGTTTTTGTTATTTTGTTTCCAAGATGCTCCTCTCTAGTGTAGTCTGTAATCAAGTTTTCAATACCAAAGCCTGCTAACATGTCAAGATAGTCATTGACGCCACTTTTTGAAACATTTCTCAGTCTATACCCAGTCAGCACAAGACGTCGAGATGACGCCGAAATAAGGTCCTAGACGTTGGGCGACGTCGAAGTCCTTAACAAACTTTTTATCAACGGCATTGGTACGTCCACATGAGAGGTTCAGACAACGTCAAACACGCAACGTAGTGACAACGTCATAAGCCTCACCTCGACGTCTCCAACAGTGATCGACGTCTGACCGACGTCTTGTATGAGACGTTCTTTGAACGTCGAGCAGGAGACGTCACAACAATGTCCTGAGCAACACGTTAACGTCTTCGACATTAATCGACGTCAGTTCTACGTTTTCTTCGGGAAGGTATTTCAGCGTCGAGCACGAGACGTCCCAACAATGTCCTGAGAAACACCTTGACGTCATAGACATTACTTGACGTCAGTTCTACGTTTTTTACGGGAGGCTCTTCGAACGTTCAGCGCGAGACGTCCCAACAATGTCTGAGCAACACCTCGATGTGATGGCCAATAATAGACGTCAGCTCTACGTTTTCTCCGGGAAGTTCTTTGAACGTGGAGCCCGAGACGTCCCAACAATGTCCTGAGCAACACCTTGACGTCATCGACATTATTCGACGTTATTTCTACGTTTTCTCCGGGAAGTTTTCCGAGCGTAGAGCGCGATATGTCTCAACAATGTCTGAGCAACACCTTGACGTCATTGGCAATAATAGACGTCAGTTCTACGTTTTTTCCGGAAAGTTCTTTGAACGTGGAGCACGAGACGTTCCAACAATTTCCTGAGCAACACCTTCACGTCATCGACATTATTCAACGTCATTTCTACGTTTGTTTTGGGAGGTTCTTCGAACGTTGAGCGTGAGACGTCCCAACAATGTATGAGCAACACCTTGACGTCATTGGCCTTAATAGACGTCAGTTCTACGTTTCCTCCGGGAAGTTCTTTGAACGTTGAGCGCGAGACGTCCCAACAATGTCTGAGCGAACATCTTGATCACCCTCAACAAGCGCTTTATAATGCCCAAGGTGCTGTGATATCACTTTTACAATTTATCATCAATGTCAGCATTTTTGATACTGTGCATGCAATCCACCTTTCAACCTGGCTGAGCTGCAGAAATCTCTTACAATAATACCATTCTCGTGATTGCTGGTTTAGCAGGAATGGCTTAAAAAGCCGAGAATTCATAACAGCAAAAACCAGGATTTAGTTCGAAGTCAGCGGGGCTGTTTATGTCATTTTGAGCGTTTCTAACGTAATATCAGCGTCTTTGAAGCTGTAAGAGAATGATAATAATGTAAGAGATTTCTGCAGCTGAGCCAGGTTGAAGGGTGGACAGCATGCACAGTATTGAAAACGCTGTCATTGACGAGAAATCTTAAACGTGATATGGCAGGTCCTTGGGCACTACAGGACGCTTGCTTAGGGTGACTCCGGATTACACCCAAAACTGTGTATCCATGGAAGTGGCCGAAAGTACCGATCACAAGGGAGCGAACACCGTTCCCATTATTCCTGGAGTGCGGGCCGGGGCGCTTGGGGGATTAAGCAAATGGTCTATTTCGTCCGAATATACATGCTTTCGCGAACATACCTTTGAGCGACAAAGCCAGATGCGGTTGACTCCATTGTTCCACGGTGACCCAAATCGAGACCGTTATCAATTGACATCCCGTTCAGTCTCGATGTATGCTCGGTGTTTTATGGACGTTAAATTAGACCTTATTGCAACGTTGACATAACGTTATAACAGACGTACGCTCGACATTTTATGTCGTTGAAAGGGACGTTATGATATCGTTAATACGGCGTTCTCAATCGACATCCCGTTCAGTTTAGACGTATATTCGACGTTTTATGGTGGATAAAAGGGACATTGTTTCAATGTTGATATAATGTAATCAATTAACTTCCCTTCCAATTCAGACGTGCACTCGACGTTCCAAGGTCGTTAAGTGGGACGTTATGTCGACGTAAAATCCACGCTTTTTTCCAGACATTAGCCTTTCCATATTACGTCGAAGGGGCACGACGTTCAGATTTTCGACGTTCTTTCGACAAGTGATTCCTGACGTCATCGACTTTCTTTCGACGTTTTTCCAACGTATTTGGGCTGCCTGGGTATTAAAGTCACCGGCTAATAATAAAGCTTTACACACATTTAAATTACTTAGCATATCCGAGAACTCAAAAATGTATGATCCCACGTTTAAATCAGGAGGCCGATAAACAGCACAAACTGTAAATGAAACCGTCGGATTACTTACTTCAACCACTGACACCTCTGCCTGTGTAATGATTCTATTAAGTTGATTGGTTAAATAGTTATCATTTATGAACATTACGATACCTCCTCCTTTACGGCCTTGTCTACAAGCTTTATATCGATGAAAGCCCTCTAAAGTGAACATCTCACAAGTTAGTTCATCAACATTTACTTCAGTAAGAATTATCACGCTTAGCTCAGCCAATCTATCTGCAAGATAAATGTTTAATTCATCCCAGTGCTTCCTCAAGCTCCGAATGTTGACATGCAACAAGTTTAGATCAATAGCACTGTTTTTATCCTGAAGACCCTATTGGAAAATCATGATGATGGAAAGAAGTTGAAAAAAGCCTCATACAAGCGTAACCGTAATATGGGACATCCTATACCAGCGAAAAAGCGGCCCCAGTATAGTGGATTAAAGCGGAACGATACAGGTTGGCGGAACCATACAAACGTGTCGTACTGTGGGACATCCTATTCCAACGTAGTGGATCTTGTTGGAACCACGTAGGCGGATGGAACCATACAAGCATAACGTAATATGGGACATCCTATACCAGCGAAAAGGCGATACCAGCATGGTGGAGCCATATGGCTCCACCATACTGGTATCGCGTTTTTACTGTTATACAGGGCGATTTTTTAAGCGTTACATATTTGTTTAAAAAGGTTGTGAAAGCTAAATTAATGCCGTTTGTGCAGGTGAGTTATACGTCCAGGGGTACGTAGTATAGGGGCCTAATCGTAACAATTAGTCGGATAATTAAATAAAACATTTTAGTTACTTTTTAATTAGTGAAAATGAACATATGGTTTCAATTAGAAATTTGCCGAGTCATTGAAAACGACTAAATAAACTCTTTTTAGAAGGATATAATTCAGGGTACCATTTTACGCATTCTGTAAAAACGCTTTATTTGGATCCGTTTCTAGGTTTCGGTTTCTTATCAGAGCGCATCTCTGCACCTACGGTCCTGCTCCCCAGGGGTTTAGTCACGCAACACACGTGCGCCCTGCTTCCCTTCATTCTACGAGGGAGGCGAGGAGGTGGCTTCGCATTGCAGCCACTGGTCAGCAGTATCGCAGGTGCAAAGATGCGCTCTGATAAAAAACCAAAATCTGGAAACGCGTCCAAATTAAGCCTTTTTTTAGAATGCCGTAAAATGCTGCTCCCGTCTTATATATTCATGAAAAGGGTTGATTTATTGTTTTTCGATGATGCTAGGCAACTTTCTAATTGGAGTTATGGGTCTATTTTCACTAATTAAACATTTAACGAACATAATATACTTAAAGGGAAGCTAGAGTGGTTTTGTATTTGAGGAAACACATTTAAATCTTCTTCATTTGACCTCCACAATCTCAAATATCAAACTTATTTGGTAATTTGGTGAACCGAGGCTGCATAGAATAATTTTTAAAGTATCACTGGAGGCACTCTTTCCCGGAGAGCGACATCACAAAAGGAGCTTTCGAAATCTCTGCTCATGCATCTTCAGCGCTAATCAAAGCTATGCATGCACACACTATTTTTAAAAAGGGGAAAAAAAGACTTCACGACTGGTGCCAGTACGGGAGAGTAAACCTAGAAAGCTTTCAATTGGACGCGCGGCCCTCAAGCGACACATGCTTGGCAGCTGAAAAAACCCCTTACGACGCCACTACTGGTCGGATGTTTTTGTGTTTTCTCACGTTTTGTTATATCTTTGGAGAAAACAAACGTGATATTCAGATGCACGGGATAAAACTACACTAGAATCAACCTCCATCTAGTTTTCTGAAAGAAGTCTTGCACTTCCCTTTAATAAGCCGACTCATCATTACAATTACAATTACAATACAAAGGACACCCTATAGCATGTCCCCTAATACGATACGACTGTATGGTTCCTTCCCCGCTTGCATCCTTTGGGAGAGACTGGCAGACATCCAGCGTTGCATTGGAATGCTGGATGTCAGCGAGTCTCTACATCAGCATTGGTTTGAAACAAGCATGATGTTTGCACACAAATAAGCTCTTGTCCGAGGTTCTCGAGGAGCACTAATAGCAGTGGCGAAATGTAGTGACGTGGTAAATTCAGTAGCAAGTATTTATTTCTAGAAGAATTACATGCAGCAAAGCTGAACTTTGCTCAAAAGATGATAATTATAAATTCAATACTGAACAAAGGTGTCCCTTGAGCTGTCAGGCCAAGCTCCCACTCTTGCCACTCAGGAGTTCCTAGCTTGTGCGTAGAGGATCAGCACAACCCAGATTTGTGCTGCGGGTGCACCTGCCATATAAAAATTGAATAAACATGAGATTAAAAATAAAAGAAGTTTACAATCCTTTGTAATGCGAAATTAGAGCCAAGATCTTGAGGAGGAGGATGGGAGGGTATGCCACTCCTTCCCCTCCCCTCCTCCTCGTCTGCTCCCTCCCATTTAGTGGGAATTTCCCTAAATTTAGCAGGAAAATTATCTCACTAAATTTAGCAGGGAAATTGATGTCACGAGACCTCAACACCAATTCAGTTTTCCCACTAAATGTAGCGGGGAAAATTATGTCACATGACTTTGCATCACGTTAGCCAGAAACAAACAGTTTCTCCAATAGATTTAGCTGAAAAATTAATGTCAAATGATTTCTACATTAATTCAATTTCCTGCCAAGTTTAGCGGGGCAGTTATGCCGATGGCGACGCCGTGAAACGGGCACCTAAGACCTGCGCCCTAAACAACTGAATGCCTCACATGAAATAAAGTGATAATTACTAAGATAAGACAAAGAAAGGAGAATCTAAGATACCGCTTTAATATCATTCCTTTTATCCGTTCTCAAATATTTTGATTTCAAGAAATGTTTATCTCTTTATTCATACCCAGAGAACCCCTCCCAGTTTCAACATGAATGCAATAAATCAGTGCAGACTAGACCTTGTAAACCGTAATGCACATGAAAATGAATATTTGCCACAAAGTCTTGCATGGGTCGGTGGCTCATATCTCTAATTAAATTTGTAGTGAGGAATGTTCTTGAATAAAACTTAGGCTTTGAATTTGACAGTTTAAATATCCATGAGGAACAATATATGTCACTGATATTTTGTGACATATCAGAAATGGTGCAGCACCGTCATCCTTGCTTACCTAAAAGAGTTTGCATTTTTTTAACATGGCATGTGCTATTCTGATACCCATACAGCCCTCTTTAACAAAATTGTGTCTATAGAGCTCTTTCTGTGTTCTTAACTCACACGACAGATTCGGTAGCTTGAATTCTCACTCGGCATCAACACTTCTATATATTAATGTAATAGTGAAAGACAAAATGTATGCGCTTGAGTACGGCTTAACAAGGACAGATGTGCAGAAAAGTACTGTCGAAAACTCAAATGTCAAAATAAAAATATTAGGTAGAATGTGGATACAATTATAGATATGGCAATAAATACAGTTAGCACATTCAATATGAAGAATATGTGTTAGACGTATACACTCAAAGAAACCTGTTGCATATATATTCATGCAAATTACTTCGGAGAACCAAGCGCTACAGCCTCGAGCGGGAGTTCCGTGAATGAGTCCACCGAAAATGAGTGTAGACGGAAAAAGCAGTTTGATCTGCTACAATGAGCGTTACGTAAGCAGGTGACATGCCATTGTTACTGTTACAGTGCCGACTGTTTCAAACTGTCAGCCGCGTTATTCGGAGAGTTCCCTTCGTACATTACCGGGTTTGGGTCTCTCGAATGCTTTGCGAAAAAGCTGATGAACTGGAAATATCTACCGTAGTTCTAGAAAAACTATTTCCAGAATCTTATCTCAGCGTCGTAAAGAATATAAAGAGTTTCTAGAGACAAGCTTAGTGCAAGAGTTCAATAAAATAGTTTGTTTTGCGAAACCATCTTGCTGTAATAAACATACACTCTAAGAAAAAGGGGAGTGGTACTTTCTCCTTAAAAGGCCAAACAGAAATGTCCCATATATTGCTCTGCTCAGGGAGGAAATTCGCGCCTTTCGGCAAAGGAGAGAATTTCCTCCCCCAAACCAACATGGCGGTCGGCGGGTACGAGACGAGGCGACGGGCAGTTGTAACGAGGTGCACAGCTCACGCGGCTTCGCGAAGGCAAGGCACAAGGCGCGTATTCCTATTTGACGACCTTAAACATCCGTCTCCAAGCACCGGCACCGTACACAGTTCGATGCAGACTTTATTGAGCATAGCAACTGGATGCCGAAGTGGCCGGTAACACAGTGGCCGGTAAGCGACGACAAGTCTCGGAGACATGCGGTGGACAAACCGATGCAACCACGCTTTTATAACGCGTTTGCTCACCTTTGTCGTTGAGATATCCACTCGTTCGTATGCATTCAGCAGCTTTTAGCGCAGGGAGGGCGCTTATCAGTCAATAGGACGCGATAACAAGCGATCGAGACGACGATACACTTTCTATGATTGTTTTCATTTCGAATGAATGGATGAATACGGAGCACTGAACGCTGTGAAACGGGCGGTGAACTGCTCCACCTAGTGTTTTCTAGCGCTAACACCAGATGGCGTTTCCACAAGCATCGTCATCATCATTGATTTGAGAAAAAAAAAAAAAAAAAAAACTAGGCCTAATAACGCACTGCGCTGCGGTACGCCGTACGCATCCACCATACCTCACACAACAACTCTCCCTCAGACACATATAGACCTTTTCATTTGAGTAGTTGCCTCACCGGCGGATAGAGGGCGCTGGCGCACTCGGCGCCATTAGGTTGCTTCAATTTGGTTGGTTTCGGTTTGAACGTGCACGCGGTTACGTTGCTGTTTTACGTGGTTTTTGCTTAATTTGGTGATACAATTATTTTTCTTGTAGCACACAACCAATGAAACAGTGATATTGAACCACTTTGAGGACTACAAGGCGTTTTTAAGCCTAAATTGCGGGCTTTTTTACGAACTTCTTTGATGTAGCTGATTATGGTCGGTTGCGAAACGCCTGACTAATGCACAGGGAAGATTACCATCGTCCACGGCTGTACCCGATGACACTAGCTTCCAGAAAAGACAACTAATGAAGAGACTAACACAGGAATGTAAAGAAGCATATTGACAGCTTGATTAGCAATGTGCTGAATCGGGCAGAACAGATGAACTCGCGAGTTTACTACTCACTGTTTGATTTTCGTGGAAACCCAACCTTTAGTGAACTTCGCGGACTAAAAAAGTATCGTGTAATGACGCAGATAATTTATATAAACAAGTAAAATCGTCCCAGCCTCTTTTTTTTTAATTCAGTACTCAAGGATATTTTGACAGGCCGAGTAGGGAATTTCTTAAATTATCAACCCTCCTAAAGTACTCATAAGCAGCATTTCGCGATATTGGCCCTTGGAAATAAATTATTCTTATTTGAACATTTGCTTACCCAAGATATGATATAAGGGACTTGTCCGTCAAATTAAATGTGGCATTTGTCTTCCGTAAAATTGGCCAAATAAAATTAAAGGGCGCAGAAGAAATATCTCGGAAACTTTGGCTGAATTCTAGCGCTAGGCACCACTTCACGGGCCTGTGTGAACAAACATTTATTTGTTTGAACCGATTCGCTTTGTAAATTTCGGCGTCGCCAGCCACCAAAATTAAACCCCTATCCGCCATCGACAGCGCTGGACTCGGGTAATTGTTATGCAGACGGCTTTTTTTTTCCCGGCGCCAAATGTTGCGGACCCCAGATACTGGCAAAAGTTAAAACAGCGTACGAAAAAAAAGAAGAAAAAAAAAAGAAGTGTTGTCATTATTGCGCATGCACCGAACCGAAATCGCGTTTGGATTTCAATATAGAAACGTCGTTATTTCTTTGTGCACGCGATTCTAAAACTCGCTACTGTTAAGCTGTCTGTGGCAGTTACGCGGGAAGTCCCAACCTTTGTGTTAATATAAATAAAGTAAATTGATCTGGCCATCTAAAGATAATCAATAAATCACTTAAGTGACTGTCAAAATGGGAGCGAGCATGGTATACAATTTCTTAAACTTCATAAGTAAACCGACCAAGCGAATGTTTACACTGCAAAAAAAGATTGAGCACCTCAAACACATGTAGGCGTGATATTATGAACAAACAAATCACCTGAAGTTGACGTACCATTATTTCTAGCCTCAGTTAAAAAACAAGTTAAACGTTCGTTCTTTATGTCCTCCACGAGTTTCCTCACATAATCAACATAAACTGTTTTCGATATATTATGAATAAAAGGAATACTTTCATTAAATACGGATAGCCTTCTTGCGCTGACTATTCTTGAAGCCTTCCGATCCTAAATACGCGCTATAAATATACGCGCTTCTTATGTTCCGCCACTATCAGTAAAGAAACCTCAGTTGTCATAAGGACCTTTGAACCCTCGTGATGTCTTAGTCGTCGAGTAGACGTAACGGACTACAGTTTCCGAAGCAAGGCAAGAAAGCGCGGTGAAACGCGGCGAAAAACACGAATTCAACGCATCCGCAAGGCGCGGAGGGGGGAGCGGAACCACAAGTTGAAGCAACCTAATGGCTGCCGCGTCACGTGATTCCAAGATGGCAGCGCCCATGCGAGGGAGGATGAAATGGTCTATAAATTCATACGAACATACACAGGCACGCACAACACCAAGAACAACAAACTCTACTCACACGCCCTACACACTGACATCCAACGTCGACCACTCGGAGTATATATAGTCAACGAATTTTGAACCGCAATTTACCTGTGTACCTGACATCAAGAAATAATGTTACAAGCATTCAAGAAAAATATCTTTAGCGTGCTGAGGCATCTATCTCTTACCAAAAGGTGAAGCTAAATGTGGTAATTATTTCCCGTATTCGAAAAAAAACTACCTCTCCAAACTTTACCAGCTCCTAGATTCGGCTTCCCCACACAGTAGCTCACAGGAGCGTGCCCGCCGTAAACACACACCCCTTTTACAGCTTGATTTTTCGTATGCTGGAGTGGTGCAGTGGTAAGCAGTTTCCCGCGCGCTCCCGTCGAAGGAGGTCGCACGGAAATGGGCTCCCGCGGAGCAGCGAGTACGGCCGCGTCCGGCCGCGTTTCTTCCGTCATGGCTACCACGCCGACTGAGTACAAGGTCATCCTGCCGCAACTGCCAAAAGGTCAGAACGCTCTCAACACTGTTATTCTGCACGGGGACCCTTCGGCAAGACCGTACCGAATCGAGGACTTCGGGGACGCACTGAAAGGCGCGTTGAACATGGAGGAGATCGCCGGCCTGGGCCCTCTCCAGTTCAATCACGTTTGGATGGTGACCCTCCACAGCGCCGAATCAAGGGACGTTCTGGCCGCCAGGTCGGAGCTGGTCGTCAAAGGGAAAAGATGCCTTGTCATTGACCCTAGCGTGAGAGAACTCACCGTGAAGGTGCACTGGGTGCCCATCCCGACACCAGACGAAGTCGTCAAACAACTGCTTACGCCATTCGGTCGAGTCAAGCGCGTGGAGCGTGAGATGTGGAGACGAGAAGGCTTCGGTAACCTGGAAACTACCACCAGGAACGTGACCATAATCCTGGGAGACGGCGTCGGCCCTGACAAGCTACCGCACCAGGGGAACATCGACGGCACGAAGGTGCTGTTCTCGGTGCCAGGGCGGCTGCCCCTCTGCCTGCACTGTGAGAAGGTCGGCCACATGCGGCGACAATGTGTAGCTCCATGGTGCAGAGTATGTCGTGGGTTCGGTCACGAGCCGGAACAGTGCACGCGATCATACGCAGACATGACCCGCGGCGCCAGGAGGCCCGAGCACTTTGGAGAGCAGCTTGACAATTTCCGACATGGAAGAGTTGGTGACACACGCCGTGAGCCTCCCAAATGTCGTGGAAAACGTCAACGACCAGCCCAGTGGAGCCAGCAAGGGAGACGAGATGACCAACGGTGATGCGGCGGCAGCAGCGGTAGAGGCTACGGCCTCCCCGGCTCCCGTCGCCATTGAGCCGGAGGAAACGGGGGAAGCGACAGACCCGTCCACTCCCGCCGCCTTTGTTGACGGAGAACCGGAATGCGTCGCCGAGGACGCGTCAGCCAAGGACAGCGAAGGGTGGCAGCCGGCCCCAACGAAAAAGAAAAACAACAAGAAAAAAGCAACCCAGGCATCGGAGGAAGAGCGGGCGAACAAAATGAAGCTGAGGGGGAAGAAAAACGAAGACCCCTCCCTCCCAGACCGAGTTCCCTCTCCAGCAGAAGACCCTCCCCCAAGCTTTTCTTGATCATCTCTCCACCCCCTCTCCCAAACTGAAGATGGGTCAAGGCCCGCGAAAAGGTATTTTAAAAATTGGAACTCTAAATATGGTCAGTTTGATCACCTGGAAGCGGAAGCAGTGGCTCCTCGATTTACTAAATAGGGAAATGGTAGATATCGCTTTTATTCAGGAGACAAAGTTATCGACGCCAGAGATGGCCAAGTCATTCGCACCCACCACGCGTTCCTCCACGAGCTTGCCACCATCCCGGAAGATATAAAGGACTGAATAAACGCCCCAATCAGAGAGTCTGAGGTACGGCGAGCCACCAAGAAGCTGTCCGGCAACAAAGCGCCCGGACCGGATGGAATCGGCGCAGAGTTCTACAAGAAGTACGCGGACCTCCTCTGCCCCATTCTGATAGAGGTATACCAAGATATTTTTCAGCGAAAACTTCTCCCTCCGTCCATGTGGGAAAGTCTTACGGTGCTCATCCCGAAAAAGGCAGGCAACCGCTCCGATCCAGCAGTGACGGACTACAGGCCCATCAGCCTTCTCTGTGGGGACTACAAAATTCTTGCCAAAATTTTGGCGAGAAGGTTGAATCTTGGACTTCGGTGCGTGGTGGACGACCATCAAGCTTACGGTCTACGGGGGCGTTCCATAGCGCGAAACCTCCACACCATGCGTATCGTCAAGGAGGCAAGTGGTGAGGGGCATCAGCCTTTGGCGGTCCTTCAACTGGACATGAGCCAAGCTTTTGACCGGGTGTCCCACAAGTTCCTAAGGGCTGTGCTGAAGAAATGTGAGGTCGGGGACGAAATGTTGGACTGGGTGGGCCTCTGCTACCGAGACATATCAACGAGACTTCTCGTCAATGGCGATAAAGGGCGCTCCATATCGATAGGCCGCTCGGTGCGACAGGGCTGCCCGCTCTCTCCCATACTCTTCGCCCTACAACTAGAGCCCCTCTGCCGGGCCATCATCCGGGACTCAACCATACAAGGACTGCAGATGGGCAGTCAACACGTGAAGCTCCTGGCTTATGCCGATGATGTGGCCTTGATTTGCAGCTCCAAGACTCAGGTTGAGACTGCTCTGCAGCACGTTGCGGTATTCTCCCAGGCGTCTGGAGCAGAGGTCAACCGGCGGCGGAAGTCCACCGGTGCTTGGCTCGGGGATTGGTCCACGACGCCCAAAATCTTCGCAGACATCGAATGGAGAACAACGGTTGAGGACTACTTCGGTGCGGCGATTGCAGAACGTGGGCCCACGATAGAAAAGTGGCGGCAGAAGACAAACGCCATTCAGGCGAAACTCTCCCCGTGGCTCGGCAGGCGATTATCGCTCTTTAATAGAGCGTACGTCTGCAACTCCACTTCATATCCAGCAGTACTCTACTGGGCACAAGCTGCCGTTTGCCCCGAGTCAACTGCCAATCGGATTCACCGAAGCTGGGCGAGCTTCATCTGGAGGTCGATGATGGAGAGGACGCGGCGCAGCAACCTCTTCCTCAGTTTGGCGGCCGGAGGTCTGGGCCTTGTGAACGTGGTGCTGAAGCTCCACGTGCAGCGCTTCCTTCTCTTCAGAGACAGGCGTGACCCTCTCTTTCTAAGTGCCCTACATCACCTCGGCTACCCGTACCTCGGCAGATGGATGGTCAGTACCACAGGTCACACCACCAGGGAAGCGGGTCTGCGGTTCTATGCAGAGACCGCCGCCTCAGTTGAGTTCTTCCTGTTCCACTTCACGTGGGAGTACCTCCTTGCTGCCAGCCGCAAGACGCTGTACTGGGACACACTCGCCATCGTCCTCCCAGTGCCCCTGTACAGAATGGAGTCGGTCCCCCTCTGCGCAGCTGGGCTCTTCAAGCGGGTGCGGAGGTTCCCTGTCCCGGCATCCACGAAGGACTTCTTCGTCCGACTCCACCTCGAGGTGCTGCCTGTGAAGGTGTGGTTGGACGCGAGGGGTTTTTTCGTTCCCTGGTCTACGAACTGCGACCTGTGTGGCTCGAGTGAGACGATACAACACGTTTTCGTCGAATGCTCAAACGCGTACCTCTTCTGGGACGAACTCAGGGTGGCATTTGGGCAGGACTTTGAAATCGATTGGATAACCTTTAAGTATTTGCACCTCGGAAGTTCTGACAGTTCGGTCGTAGCCCCGGCAATTGTCCTGCTGGGTCTGCAGGCCATTTTGTTGGCGCGCACTGCCATGGTGGAATGTCACACCGAAGCTAGGCCGACATGGGACTACTTCACGTCAAGGCTAAGGTGGCTCCTCTCGATTGCCGCGGGAGAGGAACACCACGAAGGAAGGGAATGGCAGCACATAAGGGATAGACTGGAGGCAAAACAACTCAGGGACCAGCGCGCCCGGCAACGGAGGAACAGGGGCGGGGCTAACTGGGGCTCCCACGCTTTCTTGCCCGCTAGGGGTTGATTGCGGCAAGGCAACGGGATTCGTGAGAGCGCGAGCAAGAACGTTTTTCTGACAGTAGAGAGAGAGAGTTTTGAAAGCAAGGAAATCAAAGGAAGTGTTTCTGAACCAATGGGTCAGTATGTCACCTTTCTGTTAACCGGGACTAACTCTTTGTGCTATCTTGTGTGCTGTAAACCACTCTTTGTGTCTCTCTGTCCGCAAAATAGAATGACTAAACATGTTAAAGTGTTCACACATGTTACGTGTAACTGCAATATGTAAATAAACCTGTTTTTGTTGAAAAAAACAAAACGAAGTGGCGCAGTGGTAAGATGTCGGACTCCTACGCGGCGGTCCCGAGTTCGATTCCACATCGGGGATTACTTTTTTTTTTTTTCCTTTGTACATTTTGGTTTTGAGCACCCTAGTTTTGAGAGGTATTTGGCGGTATTTACAACATTTCTTTTCTACAATTCACAACAGAAAAAAAAATGTCCGCATGAATTTGCTAGGAGAAAAGGCTTTCTTTAAGCCGAGATAACTTTCTGTGGCGATCGTAGAAGAAATAAAGAGTACGCACGCACGTAGCTTTGATCGGCTGTTTTCGTGTGGGAGGTTGAATACGGTGCCCGTGCCTTGTAAGGTCGCTGGGCGTTGCGGTGAAAATATTGCTTTGTGCACGTCTCTTAATAAGTTGCTCATGGGGAGCTTGCAGGCGCTTCAGCGTACGGGTTTCATGACCCTTCACCCAGCCGCGCACGCTTCCCGTGTTCCGCTTTCTTGTGCAAATAAAGATTGATTGATTGATTATTTGATTGACTGGCGCCGCGACCCCTTCGCGCGATGCACGGCAGTTTTTCAAAGTAGTCAAAAATCACCCGCGGCTCAAGTCGTAATTTTTATGTGGCCCAATGATGACAAAAAGCAAATAGTCGAAAGTGAATTTGGCCAAATATTTCGTCACACAATTAAAAAAAAAGATATATAGTGACTGGTTTTGTTTTTCTTTTTTAATATTAATCTTAGGAATATAAGTTTTACATGCACACTCAGTGTTAACTGTTATTATCAAGAGGCGGATATGAGCTTTTTTATTTTTAAAGTGAACTGTGTGGTTATAAAATAAGATGTTTCAGGAAAAACAATTTAATTCTTAAAACAAATCCGTGCAACTACGGTCATTTACATGTGTGAAGCACCACTACTATGCAGAAATATCAGCCGTCACTGATAGGAAAAGCCTTGTATCAAGTGGGCAAGCCAACAAAAACATTTATTACCATTAATCCATTTATGTCCCATACACATGCGCTCAACTTGTGCGCCATACAATAAAAGCTAGAGTTAATCGATGCCTAACTCTATCGATACTTTATATATTTAGAATGCTGAAAGCTGTTGACACGCGACAATAGCAGATCTTATAATTAAACAGGTTTCCGAACATCTTGTGCTTACACCCGACTTTAGCAGATGTTTACATAGAACAGTAGTTAGAGCACTGACTAGCAGATGTTTCTGCAGAACTTGTGCAAGTTTCCTTCTCTTCAAGTGACTTCAGCATTTGTCTGTCCGTTCTGTTCGTTCAACATTCTTAAATTAATAATATAATGCAACGTGAATCAGGCAGTGACGTGCGTATCGAAAGTGAGATTGCCGAAGGGCCAAGGCCTGAGAAGAAGGGACCCAAACGCTGCCGAAACACATGCCGGTAGGAACGAAACGCGAGCAAAACGAAGCGAAATGAGGCAATTAATGCACAAATAAAGTGAGCAAAGCAAAGCATGTTGTGGGACGAGAAAGGTGGCGCAACCGAATCCGAGCGGGGCTGAAAAATTGTTAGTTTTTATCTTGAGCCACCATGCTCGTACTGCTGGTTAACGTGATCGTTCGGTGGCTGTACCCTAACAGGGAGTTCCCCAGCCTAGAGACTTTGCCTGCTGGTCTGAGGGTTGTGAGGGATGGAGTGATCCTGCGTAGTGCAGCTGTTGTTGCTCCCGATGACATTACGACGTATATTGCGCTGCGAAGTTACAGTTAACACTTAAACACACAATCTACGAGACGATATGGAAGACGAATAAGAACACGACGTACTTGTGAAAGTGCAGTCTTCCATAATGTTTCATAGATTGCGTGTTTATGTGTTAAGTGTAACTTCGCAGCACAACATACCTCATAATGCTAAACCAACGAGCCCAAATCCAAGCATTGATAGTCTTAAAGACAGCATTGCCTTGGGCTTGTAATGATTCAAATGGCATGACATGGCAGAGAGTAGTCCGCGCGTTGGCTTCTTCTATTAAGGAGGACCAAAAAAGATTACCTGGTTGATCCTGCCAGTAGTCATATGCTTGCCTGAACGATTAAGCCGTACATGCTAAGTACATGCCGAAACAAGGCGAAACCGCAAATTTTAGTGGTCTTTTTGACCGGAAGCTTCCACATTGCAGAAATATGGTTGTTGTCATCGATGAAGTGCTATAATTCAAGGAATGTGCAGGATTGTCGGGCATCGGACAAGAGAGAGAATGTCTAACAAGTGACCGTCTGTTGATATTGCAACAGCGTTTTCTCCGCACAGACGACGGAGAAAACAATATCGAGACTCTTTGCGCTTCTCTAGTTCCGCTACAACGCTGTGCGCTTTTCTTTGTCGGCGTACAATGAAATAGTAGCTACTCTGTGAAATTTAGCTTATCGAGAGGCTGCCCGTGCTGTTTGATACCTTTATATACAAGGCGGAGAAGCCGAAAGATCAGCAGTGCAGCCGAAGCTACTGTCGGACGTCGCCACATTTCCTATCGTCGACGTTTGCGGCGCCTTCCGCTCGGCTTAAACACCGTGGGCTCGGGGAAGACTCCGTTGCGCTATGCCCCGTGTTTCAGTTCATGTTTAGGTGTGATGTCTGGGAAAATGCGCACATGCCAAAATTCTTGGTGTTGTGTCACGTGCTGCTCACTATACCAGTTTCGCAGCTTACTTACATGTACTTTACAACACTTCACCTTGTATGAATTCCTACTAAATAGGCTTTTGGGAAAACACCTGTTTGCATGTTTCTGATTGTCACGGAAGCCGTCGGATACAGCAGACGTGTTGTGCAGACGACGTGACAATGTGCAGCACAGCATGAACTAATGTGCCAAATCTTGTGGCCCCTTGTATATCACATGGGTGCACCAGAGCCGTATATGTAGAGAGTTTGGCCATTCGTTGGGAAGTATAGGAGACAAATGAGGAGGCGCCATTGGCCAAAAGTGGGCTGGGCGTGTTCCAGGGCGTCCTCAGAAATTCGAATGTGAACAACCAGAAGCCGGAAATAATACCCTGGCGGTGGTCGCGAGAAACAAACCTGATAACTGCATCGGAGTGACTCTCGGTGACTGAAAATATGGTACACGTGATGATTCAATCACGCTCATCCAAAATAATGGTGGAAGAGTGCGACTAGCGGGACGATCGCCATAATCCTTACGCCAAGCGCCGAGGGCCGGGAATCTGCCGTCCGAGCGGTCAAACTCTGTCCGAGCAAAACAGAATTGAGCGGCGCATTTGTTTCTTACATCTTTCTGCATGATCATGATCAAAACAACACGTGCACCCTATTTTCAACCACGAAGAGTTACTACACTTCACTGTTACGCGCTTATTAGAACCATATACGAACATAAACCTTTGATCAGAACTGTTTCTCGCTACCATCGCTAGGGGATTCATTTCAGTTTCTGGTTGGTCAAGAGAGCATGCCAAGCCCTCTTTCCGAGTCTGGCGCACGCCCTGGCTCTGTCCGCGCCTCCCATTGACCAAACTCTCTATATACACGGCTCTGGGGTGCACATGCTTGGGATGCCGAAGGTGTGATGTTGTCCGTCTTTGCCAAAGTTTCGGCTCGCGATAATGGTGCAAACAAAAGTGTACGAAAAATATTTTATTTTTCATGAAACATATGGTTTAAGCATGACTTGGCACTGGGTTGTAAAAGTAATTTTCACCCTGAACATATACTGAAGCAAAGACTTAGAGGCATCCTAACCAACATAGAGCGACTTCAATATTTGCAGCACTCCAAACACCTCACATCACTCCTGAGGCGGTTTCGACTGTAGCTTGCGCCATGTAGGGCTCTTTGCCTGCTGCCCCGTGTTCCTCTCAATGTTCCTTGCTTGCTCTCGTGTCAGGCATAAGTTGTGGTACATGCATGACTCTGCCTTGGCAGGACACAGCAGTAGGAGCAAAACTTACAAAAAGTTATCCCGAATTTCCACCTGACCAGGCATGAGGCAGGATGTGCACCGATACGCGTGTAGCTGCTCGGTGTGCCAGAAGGCAAAACTACGTGGTGGTCAGCCCCCCGGTCTCATGCAACCAATCGTGAGCCAGAGAGAGCCCCTGGCAGATTTGTTGCTGTGATGTCATGGGCCCCTTCCCACGTAGTCCCTGCAGCAATCAGTACACTTGTTCGTGGTAACTGACCACTTCATGAAGTGGGTTGAGTTATTTCCTTTGCGAACGCTAGATTCGCAAAAAATCTGAGAATGCCTGCTTGAAATATTCGCTAGGTTCAGCTTTCCAGCGCTGCTTGTAAGCGATAATGCCTCCTACCTAACGAGTAAGGTGTTCGTGGACGCATGCACGGTGCTGGGAATCAGACACAAAAGAAATTTCCCACACCACCCACAAGCAAACATCACGGAAAGGGTAAATCAAAACCTTAAAGGGATGGTGAGCCGAAATTTGGATTTCAGAAAACAATGAAGGAGCTGTACGCGGGACGCAGCAATCTCTACAACCCTACTCGTAAGGCAATATCTTGAATGGACGGCCGTATTTTTGTAAAAAAGAGGTCGAGATTGAACGAGGCCGACGAGGCGCGTGACGTCAACATATCTCGTTTCCTCCTCTCTTCGCTTCGCCCCCTCAAGGCGGCGAGGCGGAGAAGAAGCGAGGCCGTTCCCTCTCCTTCTCGACTCTTCTCGGAGAAACAAGACGTCAACATATCTGTCAAATGCGCCTCCTGTTTTTAGAAAATACTGTTATCCGTTCGAGATATCGCTGTGCGAGTGATGTTTTGGTGTTTGTAGCACCACGTTGCGCACTTTTGCTGCCGTGTTTTGTGGGATTCAGATTTCGGTTCGGCATCCCTTTAAGATGATGTAAGTGGCTTACACCGAGCGCCACAAGGACTGGGATGCAAAACTGCCGGAGCTGGCATTAGCAACCCGTACGACCACTAATTGGTCAGCAGGTCTCACTCCCGCCCAACTGAATTTCAGCAAGGAGCTCGCGTTTCCGCTTTTTAACAGTCTCCTTTCTACAGAGTCTGGGGGAAAGCTTCGCCCCTACGTGAAGTTTGCAAAGGACCTGCGAAAGCGCTTCTCCGACAACCTCGACGTCGCCCGAGTGCAGCAGTTGGAACAATACAACCGGGGGCGACGTGACCTGCAATTCAAGGTGGGAGATTTTGTACTCCGAGGCACACACCCACTGAGTGACGCCGCTCGAGGCTTCGCAGCCTCCCTTGCAAACAGGTAGAAACGTCCGTTTTGCGTGCATGAAAAGTGCTCACCACTCACTTACAAACTAGTTCACTGCGAGTCGAATGAAGAAACCGGACCTGTTCATGTCACCGACCTTAAAGGGGGGGTGCAACAATTTCCGGACTTCGGTCAAAGATTTGTGTAAGTTGCCCTCTGACGCTTCTGAAGTAAAGAACAAAAACCGATTTCGCCTGCGTGTCCTAGTTGTTGCGTAAAAAAAAAAAAGATAAATATTGGCATTTCGGGCACCCCTCAACTCACTCCCAGCCTTCAGGGTCACACCTGGTCGCACTCCTAGTGACGTCATTCGGAGTGCCGTGTAGGTTTCCGCGTGCTACCTCGGAGAACGCTTCCTCTCCCTCTCTCTGCTGACATTAGCGGGCGTTATGCTGCAGCTTAGAGCCAGCGAGGTCACGTAATCTTTTCGCCGTAGTTCCTTCGGCTGCCACTTGGGGTTGCAGGTGGGGGAGAAGCTCGACTTTTGCTTTGCGATTATGCAGCGGAATCGCGACATTTTTAATAAAGGTGGTGTTTTCTCTATCCGCCGGTACGCGATAAAACACGTAAAAATGACGAGATGCAAATTCTTTCAATCATAAAATCGTTGCACCGCCCCTTTAAAGAATTTTTTCAAGCAGAAGACAAAGATTCATCGCAGGACCGGAATGACACTAACGGCAGTTTCGTTCCGGAAACCCCCTTGTCTCCACCAAGGCGGCGGTATAACCTGCGACGTCGGTGACACCAAAGAGAGAGGAACCCTTTTTTTTTGTCTCCTCGGTGGTAGTTTTCTACTTCAACGGATCTGCTCCCTTTTCAAGAGAGGGGAAAAGAAGATTGTGTGCTCACCTCAGATCCGTTAATTTGAACTTTCTCGAAGGGGTGCAAAAATAATGTCAGACTCAACCCTCAACTAAGCCCCCATGTCGTCTGCTTCCTTGTTTCTCCACGAAGATGGCTAGAGGCCAACACTGTCACCACACTCTCCATCCGAACGACATGGTGGCCGGGCTCGTGGTGAACCGGGCCATCAAAGATGACGGGACGTCAGGGGCGGCCAGGGAACCATGGGCAGCGGCCACCCCCTACAGGACGGAGCAGCAGCTGGCTCAGATCAAGGAGGACCACATGGAGAGCAGCCACCTGCTGGAGACGATCCAGAGTAACAAGGTGGCCGCCAGCCGAGCCCTGAGCCAGGACAAGGAGCTCAAGCGGCAGCTGGAGGAGGTGCAGGATGTCTTTGGCAAGCTGGAGCTGACCAAGCAGCTGCGGAAAGAGCAGCATGTGACCAAGGAGCTGGGGAGAGGGCGTACGCCGAACGCATCGCGCACGTCAACCAACTCGGCGAGCGCGACCTCCAACGGGCCATCACGCTCGTCCAGCGGCGCCAACCGGACCTGCAGCGTGAGTCCGCCCAGCAGCCCTATCCACCCCCTGACGAACACACCGACAACTCCGTCATCGACATGCCGGACAAAGTTTGGGGGGGGGGGGGGGGGGGGAGTGTGGGCACCGTGACGGCTCCCCAGCTTAGTTGCCCGACTGCGGGGCACAGGTGGCAAATTTTCCCGCGTGGCGGCGGAATTAAGTCGGGCATGCGGACATCGTGTGTGCTGCCTTGATAAGGCGGATCAGAAGCGGCGCACAGGGAGTCGCTGCCTGGACTCGAGCGCCGCTGGCAACGATGTTAGTGTATTGATTGTCTCGTCCATGTCCAATTAAATGTAGTTTCTTGTTCTGGTTCTGGCCCTTTGCCGCCGTCTCGTGCCACCTCTTCTTTTTAGTGTCCAGAAGTCTTGGACACTGGTTTCGGTGATGGCTGGGCTGCTCGAACTCGTAGCAGCAGTCCGACGACAGTCGCCTGCTTAGGCCACCCGCACCGAGGTGCCCATCGGACCGCCTCCAGTGATCGGGTAAAGAACCACTATGGGAGGGCCTCCACCAGGCTTGCGACTGGCTGTTGTGGGGAGGGCTTGTTCCGTTGCGGCGGGGGTCAATGCTTCTTGGCTGCGGGATTGCGACCGCACCGTGCCGGTTTTACCCCAGCACTTGCAGGATCAGACTGACGAAAATGGTTCACTTGGGTGGTGATCTCCGTTGGGCCCCACCTTGCGATAGAGCGCGGCCAACGAGCTCTCCCCTGTCGTGGCGACCCCCGCCCGGGACCCTCACGGGCCCCGCTGTGACGTTTGCGGACCTCTCGATGAAGTTTAGACGCACATCTGCTTATCCCGCACGGAAGAACGCCATGCATGCCACGCCAACTCTCCTGGTTGACGTGGGGAAGGAAGGTCTTGTTCGGACAGTCCACTTGCGCGGAGGTCTCAGAGCCCCGCCATGTGCATGCTGGTTCGAGCGCGTACTTGGCTGGTGGCGGCGGCACGTAGTCCCGCTCTGCATGAAGAGCTTCCTCGATGAGGCGGGTGCCCCGGGCTAGCTCTTCAAGGGTCTCAAAGGTGCAGTTGATGAGGTAGACGTGGTATCGTGGGTGGCACTGTCTTCTGACTTGAGCTACTCTGTCCGACTCCGGTGACTTCAAATTTGCCCTCTTGAAGAGCTCTTGCATGACCCAAACGTACCAGACCAGACTTTCGTCCGGGTGCTGTGTCCTTGCTTCGAGCTCTCGGAGAATCTGCGTTGTATAGCCCGCAGGCAGGAATTCTTCGAAGGGGGCCTGCGACCCCAACCAGCACCTGGCGCTGGCTTGCAACGTCAGCAGGACAATGCGGTCCACGATGAGGGCTTCCGAGGCACCGAAGGCAGGGTGGTATGTGTGCAACACGGCCAGGAAGTCTGCCACAAACTTGACGTAATAGACCTTTTGTGAAATCCCCCAAGCGCCCCAGCCCGCGCGCGAGGAATTGTGGGAGAGACTGTCCCTCGCCTGGCCGTCTGCCTTGAGATCGCATTGCCTTGTCGCTTGTCTCCTCTAAATCCTCTGTTTTTCGATTCCATTACCTACTTTTATCTATTCCAGTGTATTTTTATTTCTTCTAAGTGTTTCTATTCTCTTCTGCGCGCGATATTTCTTGCATATATATAGTATTTGTGTCTTTATTTCGCCTTTTTCTTCGGGAGTACCGACGGACAACACGCCGCTTTTCGCGTCGTTCCCCGGGTGAGTACTACCGTTGCTACCGATTTTTATCGCACTGTTAGCTGTTGATTTTGGTTCATTTGAACCGCATGCAGTCGAGAGGAGCCGTCTATGAACATCCGCGCACATGTCATCGGGGTAGGGAGAGATCTGAATCAACAATCGCGACGCGAGAGCCGAGTGCGCTGTAATTTGGCCGCCCGCGCTCGCTCCATTGACTCGCACTGTAGCGTATGCCTTCGAATTCCGCTTACTTAACCAAGATACAGCACGCCGCTTTGTCGCCGCGAACCATTTGTCCGAATGTTTGCGAAGCTGAGGCATATGCAACGCTGCGGCGCCTGACAACTGCGCGCTGCGGCGCGATCCCTTCGCAAACGCCGACGGCCCAATGTCGCGGCTTGAATGCTCCCATGGCATGCCTTCGTAATCTATCTGCTAAGCTGTTGTCAGTTGCCAACGCCCTTTTTCAAGCGCAGAGATGTGTTGCCGCGAATCATTTGTCCGAATGCCTGCGAAGCCGTAACACCGTTTCAGCACTTGCTCCGGCAGAGCAAGTGCTGAAAGGAGGTTTCACGGCATCCATTTTTCACAAACAAATTTCTTGAAATCAGTTGAGAACAAGTTTGAGCAGTGAACTTGTCCTTGACACTGGCATAATGTTTTAGTGTTGCCCGCGGAGACTCAAATAAATTTGTAAATAAAAACAAGGAAGACCAACTTTCACAACAAAAATCTGTCACTTTAGCAAAGAAAAGTTATCTTGACACAAATATGTGGGATACAGTTTTACAGCGTCTATTCGTGTGCTTAACCGATGTTGAGGCAAATTGGCGATAATGAAAAGAAAACGCCCGAGTAGCATTAAGGGAAAGACGGAAAGGATGCATACCTACAAAAAAAAATTAGAACGACCACGGGCAGGAAGGTCTGGTGAGGCTCTCGGAGTGACTCCCTGCAATGGGCCTGCGCAGACCACAGAACAAGATCGGTCAGAGCTTGCAGTCATAAGGTGCTTCATACGATGAAGTTCCAGAAGCAGCTGCAATTGGAAGCAAAGTGCATTTCATTTCTCTGCAGAACGGAGAGTTTAATAGATAGCATGCATTCATTAGGTGATACAGTCATGAATGCATCGACTTTTCAATGCAGCACTATACAACTGAATTGTTAACCGTGCCGGGCAACACTAAAAACCGGAAGCATTATTCCAAACTATCTCAGCTTAAAGTTAACCACGGCAGAAGCTTCAAGCCATCCTTGCAAATTCAGTGCAGAAAGCAAGCCATGTGACTTTGTAGTTGGACTCCATGGTACATCGAGCTTATAATCATGTGTCACGCTGTTTTTGCTGCAATGGCTTGTAGTGTCAAAAGTGGTCCACCTTAAAGAGATACAAAGTATATGCGTTTGTAAGTGGGACCCTGGCCTAGCCTTCACCTACATTGCGAGGTAGGACGTTCCAACCGGGATGTTTGCTGCCTGTAACCACACGACCAGCTTGTGCCTAGCGATTGTTCGAGCTGAGTATTTGTTCATACTGATATATTAACTAAATGCAAAACAATTACCTGGCAGGCATTATATTTTTAAACAGGCTGGGTCGACTCCTCAATTAGTCGAAGAAGTCGATGCGTAATAGGACAATACGAACAAAATTATGGGTTAGAATTCCTTTTGCACCCCCAAAATGATGTGTTTTTTGAAGGTAAGATACACAAGGTACTTGATTTAGAAAGTGCCTCAGCTGTACAAATGCATATGCACTAAGGGCACTCGCCAAGCCTATTCTCCTCAGCTGTGTCCAGGTTAAGCCGAGTTAGAGTATGGGAGTACACGCTCACTGACAAAATAAGAAAGGCAGGAAGAAGTCTTAGTTGTTCTGCCACCAGGCCCCCTGCTACCTTCGATGATGTTTCAGCGTCTCATGAGCCTCGAGTGAGCACGTCCGTTCAAAGCGGGGTGAAAAGTAGAAGCGCGTGCTGGAGGACGCCCAGCCATTCTGTTTTTGTCATCGGCTATACTAGATATTTTTAGTATGACATATTTTTAAGTGAGTAAATGTAGTGCAAATATGCAGTCTACCTTTTACCATAATACAGAATTCTGATAACGATAACAACAGTTTATGCGTATTGCCATCCACCATTTTCCAAAAAAGTGCTCCTGCCTATCGGAACATCTACACATTGGTGCGCGAGTGGGTTCAGGACTGAGAGGCTAGAAAACGAAGTGCTCGCAAGGCTTGCCTGGCCCTTTCAACCATGCGGGTACATTCGTCGCAAATCCCCGATTTCTATTGAAATTTTTTTAGAATGAGCAAATCCTGTCCACGCCCGAGGTAGACCACTGAATCGTGATTCCCCCATATTGTGCGAATCGTCCTTTAAACTGCGGTACAACCTGCAAATGAACTCTGCTGTGCTGCGGCACGCGTCCATGCTGCCTGCTTCAGAGGAAAACCACTGTTTGTGTTGAAGACGACATCCCACAACGTACAGGCTACAACGTTTAAAAAACCAAGATAAAATTCATATCATTCAATAGACACAGATAGGCTCACAGAGGGAAGACATCATGATTGTTGTTGTTGGTTTTACTCTTGCATACAAACAAAAGTGACCTCCTCTTTTCTCAGATGTACAGCAAACCCCTTATCTTTGTGGCCCCTATTTCTTCTCAAATCGGTCACAGAGGACATAATCGCGGCCACTAAATTTCGCAAAATTAACGGCCGCGAAAATTAAGGGCTCGCCAAAATTAAAGGGTTTATAGTACTTCCGTGTGTCACATGATGTTAACATTTCAAGGAGGCTGAAGGTATTGATTTAAAAAAAAATTGGCCTACGCAAAAAAAAACGCCCTTCTCCAAGTTAGGCACACGAGTTTCTTTTGCACTCCCTATAAGGTGGCAGATTTGTTTCGGCAGAGCGTTTGGTAAAACGCAGTCTCAAAACTAGATATACTTGGCGTCAACTATTTTGTGTTGCATTGTAAAGGCTAGAGTAGCTTCTAGAGTGCTTCAGCTCAGTACTTCTGCGAGAGCATGTGGTTTAGTGTTGCATCTCATTTGCATGGTCTAGAGAAACTAGAGCTGAAAGAGTTGGGAGCATGCCGGAATAACAAAACGCCGACTATAGAAGCATTGAGAGATTCACACATGTGAACTGTGCATTTCTTAAAAGTGGATTCGAGCAAAGGTAAAAACAATATGTGTACTTACGGCGGCCATACTAGCCATACTTGCCTTCCTCAAGCATGATAACTTGTCCCTCGGTATCACCATCCAGTAAGAAGCACCGGCAACACGACTTCTTGGACGGAGATCCGAAACACTGCTTTAGGCCAGATGTTGTACCTGGCGGGGCAGGGGCTAAAAGTAGAAATTAACAAATTTATTTGAAGTGATACATTCCTATAGCATAAACTCTAGGATAGCAGGATTTTTTAGGTCAGTGATGTGTTTTAATTAAACACAGAAACGGTTGGTTTATATGACGAACCAGCAGCCCCCGTTTTGCATAAGTGTAACGCAGTGTCTAACGTTACGTCCGACTTAACCCGAAATAAAAATTAAAGTTACGTCCAACGTAACTTTACGTCAAGCATTCGAGTTACGTCCGACGTAATTCAAAAAAAAAAATTAAAGTAACCGTATTTATTTGAATATAAGTCGACCTCTTTTTTCTCGGAAATCGTGACCAAAGAATTTTGACCTACATTCGCGACCAAATTTTACGACCCTACCGGGAGCATGGAGCTATCGAGTCACCAAGCCGGCGTTGCCGTAGAGCCGCGCCGTTTTTTGTTTCAAAAAGCTTAAAACAACCCAAACAGCAGAAGCCGACGGCCTGCCCGCGGTAGCCCTCGGGCGTCGGGTTTCGCCATCGCGCCTGTAGCGTTCCCCTCGCTAGACAACGGGGAAGAGGGGGGAGAGGAACCGGAGGAACGCGATGCGCCATGCACTTTGCCCTCCATCCTCGCAAACGCGCACAAAAAAATAAAAAGGTTACTTTTGTTTGTTCCTTGAGACGGCTCGGCTCGCTGCTCATGGCGACTCGCCTCGCGGCCCGGGGCGTTGCTTGCGTCTTTGTATTTTGTCTTACGTCGCTTCGCCCGTCTCTACCTTCTTTCGTTTCTTCTTGTCGTCATTTTACAACGGTGTCAGTGAGGTATTGTTGCGAATGTGCGAGGATGTCTACCGAGCTGACGAAGCTTCGGACGACGATGACATGTCCGGAAGTTCTGACGGTGATTAAGTTTTTGGCATCGCCCCGAGATTTAGCTGAGAGTGCTGTAAATAAAGGTTTGTTCATTTCTTCCTTTGCCCAGCCTTTCCCCTGTTCTTAAAAATAAACAAAGGTCGACCTATATTTGAATTTTTTTTATTATTCTCGGTGGGTTCAATAAATACGGGTCTATCTATTTTCGAGTAAATACGGTACTTCCCACGAAACACTAAATAAAACTTAAAGTTACGTCCGACGTATCTTTACCCCAAGGTTTCAAGTTACGTCCGACATAACCCAATGTGAAAAGTTACGTCCGACGGAACTCGAGATAAAAAAAATAAAGTTACCCCCACCCGCTGCCCGTTTCGACTTGGATCTGTTTCGTACCGGCGCAGGTCGTGGTACCGGCACGCGTTCGTGTAATTATTATTACTACACGCGTTCGCGTAATTACACACGGTTCAACACTGATGTCTCAGGCTCGCAGCATCCGTGCTGAGAAGTTAACATCGTACATCGTTTTCAAGCATGGCTCCTCGTTCATCGGCTCGATTTACATTTTCGGTAAATGACAAACCGTGATTAAGCACAATTATTCTAGCTCAAAATTGTCACGAACACTTGGCACGCATGCTTAAACTGAAGCGCACCTAACTTAATTTAAAAGTAGAACAGAAAGGGGACGAGATTCGCTTACCGCTTCACGGAGAGACTGACACCTTCGGATCCTAGGCCTACCGGACGAACTTCGAAGTCGTCGACAGTCCGGGGATCGGACGAGGAAAGCCGGCCGCGCCGCGCTGACCCAGGCTGACCACACCTGGGTGAACTATGAGAGGCGCCGTCGAGTTGAGAACCAGAGTCGCAGCAGAAACGGACCGCCAAACATCTGTTCCGTACAACGTACAACGAGCCGACGTCCCCCACGCAGCTACGCCTCCGCCATCTTCTCCGCGACGACGGGAAGCGGGGAAGCTGAGCAGCGGAAGCGGAAGTCACTGGGCGGCCGCTTTTCGTTTCGCTTTTAGCCGACGCCGGCTTCTGTTGCGGAATGGTGGGGTTGTAGCTGGTTGCGACGAGAGGAGCCACGAAAAGGCGCCGAGTTGGCCGTGTACGAGTCACGGTACGAGCAACGGGCCGTTTGCCGCTGTCGACCGGTGACGCGGTATCCTGGGCTTGGTGTCACGATCGGTTTGTTGCCGTGCACGTTGGCTTTGCTATGCGGTACGACTGGTGCGGCTGTCGAATACTTGTGGTACACAATATTGGAGACAGTCGCCCCAAGACGTTGCCGTGAGGAGTTGACCAAGGAATTCGTGTGAGCTCAACGTCGGTCTATGTTCCGTTTCGACATGTATGGTATATGTAACGATACCGGTGGTAAATGATGGACGTTTCGATGGAAGATGGCGGTCGCCTTTCTGCATGTATGATTTGGTGATACTGGTGGTCCTGAGGTATAAACGTTGTGGTGGAAATATGGCGGTCGCCTACGTCATTGGACGCAATATCATACCAGCCGCACCAAATTATATCGGCAAGCAAACTGGCTGCCAGTATAGACAGACGTGAGCCATATCGGTGCCGGCATCTCCAGTTATGCAGAACGCCAAACCAAACTAGCTGCATCCATAATAACAAGAAATTAAGTTGGCTTCATACCAGAACAGTACAAGCAGCATGTATGTTTCTTGTACGTTTTTCCAATAGGGGAGCGGACAGTACGAACGCGTCTCACTCTTGAAAAGACTGATACGTCCCTGCCATTTATCTTAACTTGTCAAGGTCATTCTCGTTCTCGATTCGTATGACAGGACTGGTTTCTTTTTCTTTAACGAATATCTTTCCGTTGCGCGCCCAAACAAATTTGTAGTTCTTTTCCCTGTCCTTAGTCTTTGTGCTCCTGAAGAGGTTTTTCAGCGTCTTTGTCAAGTTTTCATTTACATATATCTCTTCCTCTTTCAAGGAAAAACGTTTGTTGATCCACACATCCCTGGTGCTTCTCTGAGTGAATCTGACTAAAATGGGAGCGATTCTCCCCTCTCTGGCTCTGAGTCTATGTGCCGTTTCGATGGTTTGATTTGTTGGAGGTGGGAGGTCAAGTCTCCTGGCTAGGTCAGTCACAACCTGTACCAAGTTTTCGTTTTCAATTCCTCTGACTCCATGTATCTCAATGTTTTTACGCCTTGAGTACTGTTCTGCGTTATCAATAGCAGTCTTGAGGCTCAGGATTTGGTTGTCCCTTTCAAGAATTAGTGCCTCCAGATGGTTTGTTTTCTTATTTAGCTCCTCAATGAGTTTTGCCTGGCTTTGGGAGTTCGCGAGTATCTCCCGATACTGCGCAGATAGCTGGTTGACGGTTGTTTCCTCTCCCTCAACCTTTTTCTCATTTTCATTTAGTTTTGTGACTATAATGTCATACTTCGGTCCATGCGCTTCTAAGGTTTGCTCTATTTTTTTTATCCTATTCAGCACTGTCACCAGAGTTGAGTTCATTTCAGAAATTTTTGCCGTCAAAATGTCGAGACCAAGTCCACGCGAACTATCAGTCGCTTCTTTGCTTGGCCCAGAAACATCATCGTTCGACCCAACCGACTGCCTTTGACGGTGGAGTTTGCAAGTGTTGCAATTCCAAGAGTTCAGATCTACCGGTGACATATCTTTCAATGCTTTTTTTCCAACGCCGGAACACTTGCCGACGTGATACTGGTATGAACATTCCGCGCATTTTAAATGAAGACAGTCAGGTGACACGGTTTTAAAGCACGCTACTCAATCGCTTTCCGACGACATGCTACATACATGTCGTCGGAATGTTAAGAACCCAGAGTGCAGTCCAGCGGAATGTTAAAGAACCCAGAGCAAGGATACAATGTCGGAACCTTACCTAAAAGAGCAAGTCGACAGCGTTACAAACTGCAGCTCTCATTCCGCCGGGCTGCAGCCTGCCGAACCGCCGCAGCCGCTTTTGTAGCCCTTCCTGGTGACGTAGTTGCCCCGGGCATGCGTCGATGCTCTCCCCGATGATCTTGATACGTCTGTGGTGTGGCCGCACCGCCGTCCGCTGACTGGCACCTTTGGGATAACTTTCTAGCTTGAGGCAATACATTCGTCCATCACTGACCGGCTGCTCCTTGGTCCCCAATCCAGTGGGACGTGATCAAGTCAGACTGCCGGTTCTCCGCGACGGCAGCTGGAAATACGTTTAGGCGCTGGACGACGGAGGCCCATGATGAGATTGTTCACCGCATACGCATTGTGCAGTATGGGGAGGCATGCACATATGCTTAATGTCAGACTACTTGGTGGTTCTTCGCGACAGCCACCGCCGTCTTCTCGACGCGTCCGCTCGAGGCGTTGGGGCGAATTGGCTTCGTGGCCAGCCGGTAGAGCACCCAGAGGGGCTCCGCTGCCTCTGATCGCGCAGGATTGGCTGCTACTCTTCGAGGAGCAGCCAATCCTGCACGAGCGGCGTTGCCATGCGGCCTATAGCCCACCGCTTATAAATACGCTACCGGGACTAAAGGGTGACCAGGATAGGACGTGTTCTCGACATATTTATTACACGCGTTTCAGCGGTCTTAATCACGGTATTTGGCGCCAGCTTTTTTCACCGACGGGAAGAGGAGAAGGTCGCCGAACCACAAACGGCGCTCTTCGTCGACGTCTCCTCGGCGTTTGGTGCAGTGCTGCGCAACTCGCGCTTTTTATGAAACGGGGCAAAATGTAGATCGGCTGCTATATCATTGAGTTCCGCAAGGGGACTGAAATGACTAAACTTTAATGGACGACAAAAGCCATATTTGCTAATGCTTGTCTAAAAAAAGTGTTCCTTGCGATCACCAAGTTGCCAACAAGTCCCGGCAGGAGGACGGCCGGGATCTCCGCTCACAACCCTTCCTTTTTTATAATATTTTTTCACATCGCCCTCAACTTAGATGCTCATTTTTTTTCTTAGTTGTTGACTGCTTGTTTCAAAGAGATATAGGAATTTTCCTACAGCTCGCCGAGAAACCGTCGAACGCGAAAAACGAGCTCGCATTACGGCGGTTTAGTCAAGCCAGCCAGCCGGCCGTATACCTAGGCAAGCCGATCCTCGAGGAACTTCCGGCTGTCAACTCGCGAGATGATTGGCCGGTACCGCGCCGTACGCTTCTGGCTACGCACTTTTAAAACATGGCGAAGCGCCGAGATCTGTCCCAGTCTGATCACCGAATAGGCGCGTATTTAAGCCGACCTAGAGGCGTCGAGAAAAAAAAGCGCGCTTGAATTCGTCGAAAATACGGCCTATGTGGTTCGGCCTTAAAGGGGCCCTGCAAGGAATTTTTTTACTGGTTTTTAATATGCACCGAGCATGAGCGCACTGAACGTAGTGACTTAATAACATTTTTCTTTTCTCGAATTTCGTTTCTTTTAAAAGATATAGGCCAATTAAAATTACAAAAAAAAAAACCAAGAAATAACCTTCTTCATGACGTCCTTTGTCGCTTGGGTGGCCGTCGACGGGAGGAGGGGCAGTGACCTCAGCGAGCCCTTACGGCTGGCGCACTCAGTGCCGACGGCTCGAGAGGGCGCCACTAAAGCATGTACTGGACAGGCTGTATGAAGCGGGCAGCAAGGGCGGCTCGCATTGCATTTGCTGCGTGATTAAAGACTAATTTTGCATGACACTTCATTGGCCACAAATGACACCAGACACGCGGTAAAGATCAGTTCAGGACGGGAGTCACCTCGCGCTGCCATACCGCCAAACGGCCAAACCTCAAGCCGAACCTGCTCGCCAAAGGCCTTCGGAACGCTCAGAACCGATCAGATCCTCGAGCTCGTATACGACCGCAGCGCCGCCACGTACATCCGGGACCTTTCTACGCTCGCCGCTCGTCGGTGCCTGATCCCACTACCCCTTTGTAGTATGCGCCGTCTTTTCCACCATTTGGTGGCGGGCATGTCGACGGGTCATTTCTTGTTTCCGTACTTTATAAACTGCATTTGTTTCTTCTCTGATATAAAATACTGAACAAAAACTAAGGTAGGTGCTTAAGTATGATTGCAAGGTGCCCTGCGATCCTATTTAAGCGTCTACCTTTTTTGCGGTTTCCACATCTCTTGGGGTTCAGGCAAACCAGCGGGCACGGAGAGAGTAACTTAATATCAGTGCGTCATATTTTAACCGGACGACGTGGAAACACCTCCACCTACGGGGGCGACCTGCGGTGCCGAAAGCGCGCAATATGTGAGGTCTTTGGTCCTGGGCTTACTACTCGTCAGAGCCGCTAAAAGCTTCTTTTTAGTCGAAATACACATATATAAGTGGCGCGAACCGTTTCAATTATTTATGAAAGTAGTTTTTGTTCAGTATTTTATATCAGAAAATAAACAAATGCAGTTTATAATGTACGGAAGCAAAAAATAACCCGCCGGCATACCCGCCACCAAATGGTGGAAAAAGTGACGCATACTAGAAATGGGTAGTGGGACCAGGCACCGACGAGCGGCGAGCGTAGATGGGTCCCTTATGTACGCGGCGGCACTGCGGTCGTATACGGGCTGGAAGTTCCGACCGGTTCAGAGCGTTCCGAAGGCCTTCGGCGACCAAATTTGCCTTGCGGTTTGGCCGTTTGGTGGTATGGCAGCGCATAGTGACTCCCGTTCTGAACTGATCGTTACCCCGTGTTTGCTCTCGTTTGTGGCCAATGAAGTGTCATGCTGAATTAGTGTTTAATCGCACAGCAAATGCAATGCGAGCCGCCCTCACCGCCCGCTTCATACAGCCTGTCCAACACATGCTTTAGTGGCGCCCTCTCGAGCCGTCGACAGGGAGTGCGGCAGCCGTGAGTGCTCACTGAGCTCACTACGCCTCCTCTAGTTCATGGCCACTCAAGCGACCAAGGACGTTCTGAAAGAAGTTATTGTTTTGCTTGTTTTTTGTAATTTTAATTTTCTATAACTTTTAAAATGAATCAAAATTCGAGAAAAAAAAGTTTCATTACGTTACCACGTTCAGTGCGCTCAAGTTCGTTGCTAATTAAAAACCAGTAAAAAAGTCCTAAGGCCGCCAGCGTAGTGTCCGCTTCCTTGTTGTTGGCGGTAAGCTTGTCCGCGAGCGTGCCCAGTGGCAAAACAACGTCGTCATTCACGCTCTTCTCGGAACCCTCCGTGGACGACATCCTGCAGTAGTAAGGGGTTCGGAAGGTCAAAGAAGCTAAGGCTTTAGTGACGAAGCCTCGTCTATACCAGTTGCTCCGAGATGCGCGAGTTGTCGATGAGGGCCATCAGATTCGTCACCGCTGCCTTTCGTTCGCAGGGATAACGATGAACGAACCCAACAAGGCGGAAGGGCGATGGAAGCGCGAAAACAAATGCAATTCAATTTGCTCGGGTGAATTTAAGAAAACGCCCCGCAAATGGGTTTTAACTATAGGCAAAAATGGCTACGTAAAAATCAAGAACAAAGCCAGTGATATAGGGAATTATCTAGCGCTGCTCGGAGCAGGCCGGACAGCGAAAACTTGGGACTCCCTCCTGCGTGGCTCCGGCCCAAGTTCTCAACTCTAGCTCCTAGAGGGCCCAGTGTTGGGGAAACGCTGAAAAGCCTTGTCCAGAGAACAATTGGCGATTCTCTCGCCTTTGGGAGAAGGCGGGTGTTATGTTTTTAATATTTTCTTATTTGACCGATCCCTTCAAATGTCATCCTGGCGAGACACACTGCCGGGTGATAGTTCTAAAAAATGCAACGGGGGTAGGAAATTGGTTTAGAGGGCGAGGCGAATAATAGTACTTTCGGTTTCTGGGCTACACTCCGTTGATTCCTAAGCTGAGACTGCAGTGGGAGACTGCAGTAGGAGCTACCAATCATCCACCTCCCTCTTATCACCTGACCCGGCTCTCCGCGCCCGGGTATGAGAGGCCTTATGACTGGTCCTAGTTAATTCGAGAGCGTTGTTGTAGTGAATACTTTAAAACTAAAGAATAAAAACATTAAAGACGTACACGGACGACCCCACTATGAATTAGCAACGATGTCCACCGACCAAGGCAGCACAGACACGTTAAAAAGACGTCGAAAGAGCGTCGATGACGTCAGAAACCACATGTCAAAAGAACGTCGAAAGTCTGAACGTCAGGTACCCTTCGACGTAATATGGAAAGGCTAATGTCTGGAAAAAAGCGTGGATTTTACGTCGACATAACGTCACACTTAACGACCTTAGAATGTCGAGTGCACGTCTGAATTGGACGGGAAGTCAAGTGATAACGTTATATCAACATTGACACAATGTCCCATTTAACGACCATAAAACGTCGAGTATACGTCTAAACTGAACGGGATGTCAATTGGGAACGTCATATGAACGACATCGGAACGTTCCATTTAACGACATAAAATGTCGAGCGCACGTCTGTGATAACGTTATGTCAACGTTGAAATAACGTCCCATTTAACGGCCATAAAACGTCTAGCATACGTCGAGAGTGAACGGGACGTCATTTGATAACGGTCTCGACCTGGGTCACCATGGAACAATGGAGTCAACCGGATCTGGCTTCGTTGCTCAAACGCATGTTCGCGAAAGCATATATATTCGGGCGGAATAGACCTATATATTCGCCAAGCCCCTACGTGTCCGGTTTGCGGTGCATCACGCGAGGCGCTACGAACCATAAAGCGCGTGCAGATGCAACTGCCGTTTTAAAGAAGCCAACAACACCGGGCAATTTGCAAGACGACGACAAGGACAAAAACAGTCACCCGTGATCAAGGGGCCGAACTGGCCTTGAAACGTCGGGCTCCGTATCAAATTTTTGGTTAGAGTTTTCCTTTCATTCATTGTCATTCCTAACCAGGTGGCTGTCCACCAAAAGGACGTTCTGAAAGGACGTTTAACCTATATATTCGGACGGAATAGAATAGAATGCTAAATTCCCCAAGCCCCCCGGCCCGCCATCCAGGAATAATGGGAACGGTGTTCCTTCAGCTCCCTAGTGATCGGTAATTTCGGCCGCTTTCATGGTTACGCAGTTTTGGGTGTTAATCGGAGTCACCCTAAACAGGCATCCTATTGCGCCCCAGGACCTGTCATATCACTTTTAAGATTTCTCGTCAATGACAGCGTTTTCGATACCGTGCATGCTGTCCACCCTTCAACCTGGCTCAACTGCAGAAATCTCTTACATTATTATCATTCTCTTACAGCTTCAAAGACGCTGATATTAAGTTAGAAACGCTAAAAATGCTATAAACAGCCCCGCTGACCTCGAGCTAAATCCTGAATTTCGTTGTGAATTATCGGCTTTTTAAGCAATTCCTGCTAAAACAACAATCACGAGAATAATAACATTGTCACAGATTTCTGCAGCTCAGCCAGGTTGAAGGGTGGATTCCATGCACAGTATCAAAAATCCTGACATTGACGAGAAATTTAAAAAGTAATTCGACAGCCCCTTGGGCTCTATTAAGGCGCTTGTTCAGGGTGATCAAGGTGTTCGCTCAGACACTCATGGGACGTCTCGCACTCAACGTTCAAAGAACCTCCCGAAAAAAAACGTAGAACTGACGTCAAATATGTCGATGACGTCAAGGCGTTGCTCAGCGCATTGTTGGTACGTCTCATGCTCCACGTTTAAAGAACTGCCCGGAGAAAACGTAGAACTGACGTCTATTAATGCCAATGATGTCGAAGTAAAAGGAGTGCCAGAGGAAGGTGACGCATGCGACGTTGTTAAAAGAATTGGGAGTCTCCTGAACGAGCCGATCCTTGACTCGGATATTGACGTATGTCACCGCGTCCCCACCTTCAAGCCCTCTGAAAAGAACATAATTGTTCGTTTCGTGCAACGCACGAAACGCGATAAAATTCTTCGGAAAGCCAAAACGCAGAGAATGACAACTGAAAATCTTGACTGTGGTGGGAGAAGTAGCCCTATTTACGTCAACGAGCATCTGACGAGTTCAAACAAAAAACTTTTGGGTGCCGCTGTAGCCAAGAAAAAAACAGTTGGCTGGAAGTTTGTGTGGTCCTCGGGTGGAAAACTTTTTGGTAGAAAGGATGAGCAAGCAAATGTTCTAAGTATTGCTAACCTGGATGACGTTGAAAAAATAGCAAACTAAATAAGATGACTACACTCACGGGATACACGCAAGGTCATTGTGATGGAGGACACTCAGCCTGATTGTTACTATTACGACTGTCAGGCATTTAATAAAAAATATGGAAAATGTGAAAGACAGTGTAGATCTATACATTTAAATACAAGAAGCATAAAAAATAAGGTAGATGAACTAGAATTATTTTTACACTCACTGAGTGTGAAATTCGAAGCCATAGTACTTATGAAACCTGGTTATCTAAAGAAGACACGCCACCGTACCTGCAGGGTTATAAATGCGAGCATCTGAGCAGAGAAGAAAAAAGGGGCGGTGGTATAGCCATTTATCTCAAGAATAACCTACAGTCTCAAGTTATGAATGACCTAACAAGAATGGATGAAAATGTCGAAAGCTTATTCATTCGAACATCTAATACGGTAGTTGCTGCCTTGTACAGACCACCCTCTGGCAATGTGTTTGAATTCATGCAATTTCTTGAAAACGCCCTATGCATCCTCGGGTCGTTATCTGTGTCATTCTTTATTCTCGGAGATGGGAACATAGACACGCTTTCGGGTGACCGTCATGCGAGAGAATTACGCGACATCATCCATCAGTATGCCTGTGACAATGTGATAACACTGCCAACCAGGGTGACTGCAGACACTGCTACATCTCTTGACGTCTGCATTACCAACCTAGATTGTGGTAATATTACAGCTGGCGCTATATTACACGACCTTAGTGACCATCTTCTCATTTTCTGCTCTGCGTCTTCTTTAACTGGGGGACATAACAACGAAAAACAAACGTTTTGGCACCGCCCAATAAGTGACGACTCACTACAAACTTTTGGCTGCCTTATAGAACAAGAAAGTTGGAATGACGTCTACGAAGAACGTGATACGGGCCGTGCCTATAACACCTTTGAGACTAAATTCAGACAGAATTATGATGCTGCGTTTCCCTTGAGAGAGATAAAAAGAAGAAAGAGTATAAGAAAACCATGGGTATCTGGCGACCTGTATAAAAGAATAAAAGAAAAAAAAACGCAAGTATAATGCTTTCATCATAAGTCGGGATCCCTGTCTTTTAACTGAATTCAAAAGGTTTAGAAACAAACTGAACTCCGATTTGAAGAGCGCGAAGTGCGATTATTATCAAAATAAGTTTCTGCGTGATCACAATGATAGTAAAAAGGTATGGGACACTGTAAATGATTTAACCAATAGAAGGTCAACACGATATAGCTTGAAGGAAATCTTAATAGACAATAGAAATGTATCTGGAAAAGAACTAGGAGACGAAATGAATCGGCTTTTTATTAACGTAGGCACGTACACGGGGAAAAGTGTCAGCGCAGATAACAGTGTATCCACGAAGAATCAGCTTCAGTCTATCATGCTAATTCCAGCTACGTCAAATGAAGTTCAAAGAATAATTAAAAACTTAAAAAATGGTGTTGCCGCTGGACTTGATGGAATAAAATCTTTACCTCTAAAGCAGACCGCGGGCATTATAAGTCCCATTTTGTCGCATATAATAAATATGATGCTTGAGTCTGGTGAATTTCCCGAAGAATTAAAAATAGCCAAAGTAACCCCTGTGTATAAGGGAGGAGGAGAGTCAAATATCAATAATTATAGGCCGATCTCGGTTCTTACAGTTTTCTCAAAGATTTTTGAGCGCATTATCAATGACAGGCTAACGAGTTTTTTTCAGAAGCACCAAATAATAACGCAGGCCCAATACGGTTTTCAGAAGAATAGGTCTGCGGAACAAGCACTAATCGATATAAAGGATAAAATTGTTAAAAATATTGAAAACAAATTATTCACTCTTGGTGTATTTTTGGACTAACAAAAAGCATTTGATACTGTGCAACACGATATTCTATTGAAAAAACTTAAAATCAACGGTGTACGAGGAGTTGCGCTAAGACTAATAAAAATGTATCTTTCAGATCGTTATCAATATGTATCTATAAATGACCATTCATCTAATAAAGTGAAAATACGACATGGTGTTCCTCTAGGCTTCATTTTAGGCCCTCTATTATTCCTCGTGTACATTATTGACATTACGGCAATACCAGGATCCCCTGAACTAATAATGTATGCAGACGAAACTAACATATTCTTTTCTGGTGCGACGAAAAAGTGCGTCGAGAAGTTGGCTAATGAATATCTTTCGAAATTATCAAAATGGTTGCAAATAAATTGTCTACAATTAAATACAAATAAAACTAAGTATATCATTTTTAAATCAGCAAATAAGCAAGACTATAGTTCTATTAACGTAATATTCGAAGGCGCAACATTGGAGCAGGTAGCAGAACAAAAATTTTTGGGCGTCTGGTTTGCTGAGGATCTATCGTGGAATTGTCATGTAAACAAACTAAAGGCTGATTTATCCCGGGTAACAGGATGTAATTATAGAATACAAAATTTGATACCGACTTGGTTAAAACACACATTATATTATTCTTTATTCTACTCCAAAATTACTTATGGTATTCTGGTCAGGGGAACGACGACAGCGGTGAATTATAATAAAATTATCCTTTTGCAAAAAAAGATCTTACGAATGTGTGAAAATTATAAAGGGGATGCCAGAAATTTAAGGACACAACCACTCTTCATCAAATATAATATGCTTAAGGCAGATAAAATATATTACTTCAAACTTTTACTATGGATACATAAAAATAGACTTTACACCACACCAGCGAACAGCATAAGTGCATATTCAATTAAAAATCCAAAGCGAAGGATGCCGGCCATAAGAACCAACTATGGTCAACAAACCTTAAAGGGTAACTGCAAAGAAAAAAAAGTGTTTTTTTAAACAGCCTAATTGGGACAAGCATGTCACAAAACAAATGTTCCGCGAAAAAAATAATTTTTTTTAGCAATATTTACGCCACAGGACGTAATTAGTCGGAGCCAGAACCTCTCCACATTTGAAACTCCCGCTCTTTCGACCCCCGCGGAGGAGAAGTACGCCCCGCCCCTCACTCCTCACGCAGCGTCTCGACTTCCGGTGAGATCTGGCAACAACGCACTTAAAACCAGAAGCTGCGCTGGCTGCGCGGTCTGCGAACTCAGCGAAGATGTGACCGGAGAAGTGCCCCTGTGATGTTCGCGGAAGACGGAAAGTATCATTCGTAATCGTCGTGTGGGCTTTGAAAGCGAAGGGAGTCACAGGGTCCACGCGTGCGCTACCACACAAGCCAAGGTCACGACAGCGCTGTGTTGACTTCGGCGATCTCGTTCTGTTCGGTGCAACACGGCGAAGGCGACAAAGAACTGAAACGTTCGTGGTGTGCGTGGTGCGGTGCTTAGAAGTAGATAACACGGAGCGCAAATTGGTTGTTGTGGTGTTGATTTAATGGGTTCAGTCTCGTCGTCGTCAGCTGATCCAGTCAAACTGGTCCGGGAGGATGCAGCGAGCCTTTTTAATAGTGAATCTTCCTTCGTTCTGTTTCAAAATGTGGAAGATTCCCGACGCATACCGTGAGTAAAAAGCTGCGGGCGTTTTCAACAAAATTACGTCGTTTTAATTGAACAATGAACTCCGAATTGTCCTAAATCTGCCGTTTTTATGCTTCGTGTTGTTGGACTGCGTTTGCACAGCGACGTGTTGCGCTCATCGTGCGGTGTGAATAAATTTGGGCAAGATTTCGTACCTGCCCACAGATGCATGAACTGAGACCATTTTTTACGTAGTGAACACAGTGTTTTTTTTTATTATGTGTGTCTAGTCGCGGACGATCGATGCACCCAGTGCGAATCTCGACGGCCTCCGGAGCGATATGACGAGAACGTAACTGGACACGTTTGTCGCTACGCGAACGCTTCACTGCCTCCAGCCAAATAGCATTCATTTCGGGGCGACGTGGCTGCTGAAAGGCTCGCTGTCGGGATCACTCATCTCACTTCTCTGAAAAGTTGGCATTTGCACGCGTAAGCAAGCAAGCAAAAAGAAAACACGCTAAGCAAGCAAAGAGGAAAACGAAAGAACCGCGCTATGAAAGCCAAAACCCCGCGTCGCTTCCTATCACTAACACCTGCGACAGCTGCTAGACACACACTACTTCACTTCAAGAAGCCTCACTCAAGCACCTGGGTCAGCACGAAACACTGATCACTTCACCGAAACGAGGCAAGACAGGCGGGAGCAGAGACTTCGGCGGCCATGAAAGAATGGCGAAGCTTTTGTTTGTTATGGCAGTTATGGTATGAATCCAAACGGAAGTGCCCGTTTTGTAAACCTTTTGTAAAGAATAGTAACTTTCCTCACATGGGTTATTCTTTAAACGTAAAAATATGCCGCTCAAAAGGAAATTGCAACATATAACAAAGGTTTAACAACCAAGATCTAAGCTGTCAATCAAACTCTTAGCCAATGAGAACCTATTGGGATTGACGTCACATAATCACAACTTCCTGGCGCGCGATTTAAAACGGACGAAATTGCCGCAAACTAAAATCAGTCTCACGCAATAAATATTTCTGTAAAAATTTTTTTTTCTCGCGGAAAAATTGTTTTTTGACATGGTTGTCCCAATTAGGCTATTTAAAAAAAAAACTTTTTTTTCTTTGCAGTTACCCTTTAATTTTTACAAACAACTAAAACTCCAAATAGAACGGACCTCAACATTAACTTTAACAACACGTTTTCTGGTTTCAAAAGGGATTGTAGAAGCTTCTTGGTTGGCAGTGAAATCGCATTCTCATTTGGATAGTGTATTTTACCAAGAACATAATCACTAGGTATAGCTAGCTTCAAAGATCTATGTTCTCATTGTATTCCTTCATGTGAACTTTCCGCTGATGCTGATATGTCGGTGGTATATAATATTGCATTCTAGATTTTTCGTTTGTTGTTACTGTCGGTTGTTATTGTTTTCGGTTTTTCACGACCAACGCTTACTGACGTTTATGGTGTTTTTTATGCAAATGAATGTATTGTCTATTTTCCCTTGTTTCTTTGACTTGTTTTTCTTGTTTTATTTTAACTATATATTGTTTTGTTGAATCTGTCATTATGTAACTACTTTGAGCTGCTGAACTTCAGGGGGCAGAGGCTTTGTCAGCACCATGCCTTTATCTCTGCCCCCTACGCGGCAAGCCCGCAAAAACAAATATGAAAAAAAAAACTTCCCGAAGAAAACGTAGAACTGACGTCGATTAATGTCGAAGACGTCAAGGTGTTGTTCAGGACATTGTTATGACATCTCCTGCTCGACGTTCAAAGAACTTCTCATACAAGACGTCCAACAGACGTCGATTACTGTTGACGTCGAGGTGAAGCTTATGACGTTGTCACTACGTCGCGTGTTTGACGTTGTCGGAACCTCTCATGTGGACGTACCAATGCCGTCGATAAAACGTTTGTTAAGACTTTGACGTCGCCCAACGTCTAGGACCTTATTTCGACGTCATCTCGACGTCTTGTGCTGCCTGGGGAGGAGGTAGCTTTCACAGTAGTCTCAGCTTAGGTGTGAACAGAATATAGGTATCGCAAGCTACCGGCCGTTATAAGGGGCACAGCCGTTAGTGTCCCTAGATCGATCCCCAGGTTGTCCACACTCTAAGGAAAATATTGTTTGCTTATCCGTACGCTTTGCACTTTCGAGCATTGTTCTCTCGGCTGCCAGGCCGAATCTCCGGAATTCACCAGACCAGCCGCGATGTACTTCTGTCGTTGTTGATTGATGTGAACCTTGGACGACATGGTGTGAAAAATAAACGATTATCGCTCTCTTTCCCCCATCAATTTTAGCACCCAACGGCAGAGCAAGCGAACGGTATCAACGCTCGATATCACTACATATTGCGTCTCTCGAAGGACGTTCAATGAGACAAGCTGTCACTCTGCTTGCTGATTCTTCGCCTTGTCACCAATGATGCTAGACGACATGGCCAGAAGCAAATCAGTCGCGCAGCCCAGAAAGCTGCAGAGAAACTCAGTGAACACGATCAAAGCACGAGTTAAAACTATGTTGGACGCTTAGTTGCGACTTGTACCATGGCGTGGTTAACCTGGCTGCACTCCTGTAATAGCGGCAGCACACTGCGAGCAAGAGCAGGCGTGCGCCCAGAAGACTACTAGAAAAAAGGTTAGCTGCTGGTCGGCGCACACGGTGGTCGTCCTGAGAACCTTCGCTTCTTCCGCCAAAAGGATCCACTGAGAAAACTGTTCCCAGCGGGGCGGGAACCAAAATTCAGCGGCCGTGCGTCAACATACTGCTCGACTCTACCTCTGCGACAGCTGGACAACTTTCTACCGGCACCGGCCAAGGTGTTTGTCACGCGTCTCCTACTGCAGTTACCACTTGCCCATACTACTTGTGGAGCACGGGGACGTTGTAGATGAGGATGAACGAAATTAATAAAAACAACTTGTGATTTTTCACCTCCAGTATCGACATCTGTCTTTAAGAACATTTGAGCGCATTCAATGAATTACAAAAAACAAAAAAACATGGAGAAAAAGATTTTTGGCAACTTTTCCATTTTGCTTTAAAGGCCGCCATACACTTCGCGCTCTCCACTTTTATTGCTTCCTTCTTTCTGGTATCTTTTCTGCATTTCAACTTGCCGCAACCCCCCCCTCCCCCCCCCCCCCCCCCCCAGCGCATTGATGTTTTAATGAAAATAGCACTAATAGGATTATCTTCGCAACAAAAAACAGGGTGTAAAAGGGACAGGTGGGGAAACGAGAGCCGATTTGGCTACCTGATTGCGTTTCTACATCAAGAAGGTTCGCAGTACTCTACGTAGGTGGCGACACGAAAAGAAAAAAACGGAAGCCAAATATATTCAAGGTATTTCCCGAAAGGTGGACAAATTCGATATTACGAAAACTACGCATCGCACAAAAAGAAGGCTTGTGTCGTTTTGGCCCCAGGCTAGGGGCCTATTTAAGAAAATTATTAAAGTTCGGGATAATTAAGTTGTTAATTAATTTCGCGTAATTATTTTTTTAATTATTGAGTTTAAGGGCGTGGTTTCAATTAGAATCTTGCTGAGCATCATCGAAAGAACACTAAATCAACAAATTGCAGAACGATAGAAGGTACGCGTGGTATTTTACGGCTTTTCAAAAAACCGCACAACTTCGACGGGTTTTTAAGTTTTGATTCGCAATCGGAGCGCTTCTCGGCACCGACGGCACCGCGCGCCGTGGAGAAATAGTGCAACCTGCCTCTGCTGCGTTGTCCGCGTTGAGCACACCAGAGGTTGGTTCCACTATTTCTCCACGGGGTGGGTTGCCGTCGGCGCCAAGAAGCGCTCCGATTGCAAACCGAAACTTAAAGGGACACTGACAGAGTATTTATGCTTGCCGAGGTTTTTAGTTGTACGTGACATATGAGAGCCCAACTACCCAGAACAGAATTTGCGGCTCGAAATTCGCTTTCTTTCCGCCCGAAAACCGCCGATCGAGAACTGGCCGGTTTGAGTCGCGCTCACTCTTCTTATCAGTGGTCACGGGCTGCTTTCTAAGGTTTCGAAGCGACCACCAAATTTAATCAAAGTCGTGGGTCATTGAAGGCACACAGTCAATATTAAAAATAGAAAAAAAAATATGAAACCCAATTTTTGTGGCTTCCAAAAAGCTGCAAAATGTTCATTGAAAAAAAAGGTAGCACAGACAACCGGAGGCATTCTGTGCGTTCACTGAAAGTTCTCAACATGGCGTCGTTTCGCGTATCGTGGGACTAGCGGATGGCAGCGGTCGACGGGCGTGGGATTTCTACTTTAGAACTGTCGTTCACGGTACCGACGAATTCTGTCTTCCTTCGAAAGAGAAATTTTGGACCGATCAAAAGAACTGATATTCATCCCGTACGACACGCCCGACCAGCAAGCCGATTGCACGAAGACGTCGCCGAGCCGTCGTCCCTTCTCGTTGCTGAAAACATCGCTCGCTCAAACGTCAAGCACGAAGTGCGTACTTCGAGTTGAATAAGCACGCGTACGGTTTCTTTACGAGGTGCGAATGTGGCGTCTGCGTGGTGCTGCCCGACTTCAAGCCGGGAGTGCATGTAATCAGTGATGTAATGAAGGGAAATCGGCAGCAAACTTCCGACATACAGTCTACCGGCTCCATTAGTACGCATGAGAGAGTTCCTTCAGTAGCTCAGTGGAAAGACATCCGATTCACACGCAGCGGGCACGAGTCAATCAATCCCTGGTGTGGGTGCACCATTTTTTTTTGGCCAAGCATTTTGCGATGTTTGCAGTTCTTTTTTTAACAATTATCCACTGAAAAAAAAAACAATTGTTGTGGACGATACGTCGCTCAACTAAATAGTATGGGATTCCATTTTTGACAGCTGCGAAAATAAATACATAAATAAATAAACTCAATGAAGTTACTTTCCACAAAATGCAGGGAGCATATGAATCGGGTAGCGTCCGCTTTCCGACCTTCGCGTAACTGTTGTACAGGAATTGCAGCCAGCCATTGATCCCGACCCGTTCATCTTTCGGAAACTTGTGCATTCTGCCACGCAATGCCACTTTCAGATGCAGGACATGTGAGGCAACTCTTCACGCAACATCTTGGGAGTATTCTTTTCGGAGCCGATCACGGGAATTCACCACACTACGGCACTCGGGCACTCACTACTAATTGCCAACACTTAAATGTACAAAACAACTCATCTTGAAGTACAAAACAGCGAGCGGAACAAACATAACTGCAAAGCAATCGCATGGCAAACGAACGCATTTCGTCTGCTACGTGCGGAGAGAAAAAAAAAACAAAAAAACCGCACTGTCGAGTGTAGCCACGTGACTTCCGCCAGTCAATAGGGAGTTTTAGAATAGCGTACGCAATTTTAGCGCACGCTAGTGCTACATTTAGCGCTTGTATTAGCGCACGCGACGCGAGAGAGTTTTAGAATAGCGTTTCTCCGTCGCGACGGAAAAGCCCAAGCATCTCGCGCTTGCGACGCCACCAAGATACAGTCACAATTTTTATTTCACACACGAAATGCTGTAACTTTAGAAAAAAACACGTTTTTCGGTCCAGAGTATTATTTTAGATTTGTTTAAACATGAGAATGCGACGCGAGCGGTTGACCGGTCGTGTCCGCTTGCGTCGCCTCGGCAAGCGAGGTCTCGTGTACTGACCTTCGCACATCGTACCTTCGCCGAGAAATGTTCGCGCGTCACAAGCATCAAGTTGCCGGTGATTGTTGCCAAACCGAGTACAATGTCGTCCCGTATTGAAAATTGCAGTCGCGAAGATGCCGCCGACATCGCACTCACGACGCCGCCGAAGTAGCCGCCGACATAATCCTGGAAGCCGCCATTTTTTTAACTCTGCTCGTCAAGGCTTTAGCCATCTTCTCATCACGAATCCTCCTTCGAGAAGCGCAAAGACTCTTTGGGTACGTTGCGTACGCACGCTATTTCCGAGAAATAGCGCACGCTAAAATTGCGCACGCAAAGGGCAAAACCTGGTTTGCGTTCGGAGCATGCGCAGTGGCGACTGACGCTATTCTTTGCGTACGCAAAGCTTTAGCGTGCGCTATTCTAAAACTCCCTACTATCCTCTCCCCTTCTCCGTACGGTGCGGGAGTTTCGGTTTCGGTTTCGAGCAGTTGCATCTTTTAATTGCATTATAATAATAGCATTTTTTGGCTTTATTAAAAATATACGTAACTCTGTAGAAAAATATTAATTGGGTAGTATTCCGACACCATAATGAATCGCCTGACAAAAAAGGAAAAACTAATTTTTGGGGGTGTCAGTGTCCCTTTAAAAACTCGTCGAAGTTGTGCGGTTTTTCAGAAAGCCGTAAAATACCGCGCGTGCTTTCTATCGTTCTGCAACTTGTTTATTTAGTGTCTGTCGACGATGCTCAGCCAGACTCTAATTGAAACCACGCCCTTAAACTCAATATTTAAAAGAGTTAATTACGCGAAAATAATTAACAACATAATTATACCGAACTTTAATAGTTTTTTTAATAGGCCCCTGGCCTAAGACGAAATCGAAAAAAGCATTTTTCTGGTGCGATGCGTAGTTTTCGCAATATCGAATTTCTTCACCTTTCGGGAAACACCCTGTATATCCTCATCAATTTGCAGCCAACGCGACCCACTTGCAATTTATTTCGTAAACGGTACAAGATCTGCGAAAGCTTCATCGAGTAAACTAACAATATACTTAATGTATAGGTTTCTTTTTTATGTAGTATTACATTACGAGCTAAAAAAAAATCAAGGGGGCGGGGAGGGGGGGGGGGGGGGCGCAGGCGACAAAATAAAAGCGAGCCTGAAAGTCAACCGAAGCGTGTCGTGACTGCGTCGACGGCGTCGATTGCACTCCTCTAGCGGATCTGTTCGGCGATATAGCTTATAACTTTTCGATGTTTACGTGCAAGCAAAGTAAGTTCTACTTCGACGTGATCTGAAGCTAGCGGTACGCCGTCGCACTACACAGTGGTCACACTGCGCCCAGCACGACAGACTAACTCAAACTCAACCTCGCCCGCGTTAAATATTACAGTTTTTTCTTTCTTCGGGCCGTAACTCAACCGGCAGATCGGAGCACAACACTGGCAACCCATGCCTCAAGAATCTTTGCCGCACCCAGGGGTGCTATTCTGGTCGCAAACGGGTACCTTTCGAGTTGTGACGTATCGAGGAAGAAGGGGCGGAGCCTCAAACTAGAATGATTCTTGTTTGAGGCTCCGCCCCAACGTTCGGGTTCACGCACGCGCTCAGCTAGAATTTGACGATCCCCCTACGTCGCGATGACGTGTCCACGCAGTTGGGGCGCAGAAATCCCCGCTTTTCCCCCTGTTCTTTTTGTTATCTTCTTTCTTTTCTCCGGGAGTTAGAGCGAGCGAATAACGGAAAAAAGGCTAACTTCCGGAAAATGGAAGGAAACAGAGAAAAATAATATTATCCTTTTATAAATTACGAAAGATTATTTCAATAATTATGACGTAAAGTAAATTTAGCTAAGATACCTCAGCTTGTTTTCTCGAAGTCTTTGGCTACGGTCTTTGAAAACAAACATGGCGAAAACCGCGGTAACGACCTTGTGGTGTTTGTGTCTCGTTTGCGTCATTGCTTTCCCTGTTTCTGCACGATACGGATGGCATTACGAGAAGAAAATATTATGTGAAGGTACGCTGCGACACCGATCATCCTTTGTGAAGCCGCCGTGACATAAGCTGCCAATGAAATTTCCTGTTTGCCTGTGAAGGAGACTCCAAATGGATACAGAGCTGACGACGACTCTGTTGTAATATATGACAAGTCATGAGATCGACGCAGAGTGCACCGGTTGTGAACATGCTGGGGATGATGCGGGAAAGTTTCTTCGGGCGGTCTTAATAATGCTTTGCTCCCTTTGCTCACTACAGTGATTAGGATGGTAGTCCCCATCAGCCATGCTCTTCTCTTTCGGCGCTGAAGAAATGGACGCGACCACATGATCTCGGGCAGTCTTTTTTACTTATTTTTTTTTTTTAATTTGAAGAAAAGCTCGTCCCTACACAGGTACCTCGCTATCCCATTGGCTTCATTGCGCGTGACGATTCAACGCTAGTTGCCATGGGAACGTTCGTGAAACTAGAAAGCCTCTGTTTGCCGCTAACAGTCATTTTTCGAGTTCGGGTTGTGACGACAAAATGACGTAAGAACAAGAATGCACGGGATTATTTGCATTGTTTTAAAAGGGTACGGAAACGAAATGACGTGAGCGCGAGCTCTCTTCCTTTCGCTTGAAAGTCGGCCAGCGAGAAGCGCATTGCGTATCGCGCCGGTGACGTCAATAGTTCCTGCACTGCCAAGGGTACCGTAGTTGCGAGCGTTGCCGCTTGATGGCGTCAACGTGTGACGATCTCGCCTAGTAGTAATATCCGAGGACTGTACGTTCTAGCTTGCCCATAACGTCGTTCGCGACCATACCAGTATTTTATGTGCCACGAGCGTTCGGTTCACCGTGTTAGTTTCACGCCGCAAAAGTAGTAGCTCGAGGGAACCGGTAAGTAGAAATAACCGTTAGTACCCAGCAATGGCGAGGGGAGAGTGATCTACCCTCATGAATTATACTCTTTACTGGAATTCTTCTTTTTCATCTACCCTCATGAATTATACTATTGAGTTCCCAGGGGTAACTTCTTCTTCTTCGGTATGATATTTGGTGGCTAGCGTTCACATGTTTCTGACTAGGTTTCTCACTTGGGGCGCTCCCAGAAGAAGGTGGTGCCTGTCCCTAGCCCATATTTATGCAAAAATATCGGCGCTAAAATTTCGTTTCCGTACCCCTTTAAAGCGATCGGCTTGGAGCCGTATTTGTATGATCCTTCCGCATCGTCAACTTCTTCAGGACAGACACGCACACCAAGCCTGGGAACAACCGAAGCGTCAACGAGCCATGCGCACGCGTTTGCGCGTCGCACGAGAGCTGAAACCACGGTGGCTCACTTCGTTTTGGCTCTTTCCACCAAGACGCCTCGGTATTGCGTTCAGGCCTAGGCAATCTATACCAGTGAGTGGACATACCGCTGTGGCGCTGCTTGCAGAGGCATGTTGTCGTCACGACATTCCATTGAAGCTTCATAACCAACTACCAGGTGGTTTTTGATTATCGTTTAATTCACTTTAAAATATGTTATCTTGCGTTTTCTAGCGCAATATTTATGTTTCTGTGGTTCTACTGCTACCTGCGTCCTTGGTTCAGTATCCCTTTGAACGTGCGCCACTTATTATGGACGCTAAATTCTTTGGTTCAGTATCCCTTTAACTCGACAACCGTACCCTTGGCGACATAAACTCGAAAGAACATGGCCGCGATGCTCGTCGGATCGACCGCGGCTGGGGTTTGACATCCGATCGGTCACTTCATCAACGCGCACACGAATGCTTTCTTGCTGTTGAATGAGCCCATTCGGCGGCAGGACCGGGTCGAAGAGCACAGTGAGCTGGCGTTCAACGTCTCCGGTATAACACTTGACGAGATGCAAGACTTGGCTTCTATTTGTGGTGGTGTTGTGGCTCGTAACGGCAGCCTTGCTGAGATTATGAAGACGGTAATAGACCTTCATTCAGCCTTGCCATGCGTCAAGATTCAAAACCTCACCTTGACACAAAGTTAACCACGTTTCCGCGAGCACGGAGGCAGCAGCCAACGGTCTGAGAAAGAATTGTGCAGCCACCACGACCGCCAGCGATCGCCCCAACGGCAAGAAAACAAACGACAAGCTCATTGAGGTTTGTGTAGTGCTGACTGCTGATTCATCGGACGACAAAGGTGAATGATGTAAAACGCAACGTAAATTTGCCAGCGTTTTGCAAAACAAATGCGTTTCGTTGAAAATTTAATTTGTGGAAATCATTAACGCCTTGAAAGTTTGACGGAGACTGCATTGTGAACGCAGTCTTCACACAAGTGTTTTCTACAGTGTGTGCTTGGCCTGCATGCATATAAAGACGGAAACACTGCCTATATGGTGCATACAATAAAAAAAATTTCGCTTATCTTGATAATGTTGACTACTTATTGAGTGCTGTTGATAGTAGTGGCATAGCCAGGAACTTTTGAGGGGGTTGAGGTGGCTGGGATGTTAATGAGTTGGGGTGGGGGGGGGGGGTAGTGTCGAAATTTGTGTGTATATTCTAGGGCCCGCCGGATGTTTGGGGGGGGGGGGGGGGAGGAGGCGAAGCCCCATGAGCCCTCCCCCTGGCTTTGCCACTGGATGATACCATAAGGGGAGCATCCTACATTCCCAGGCTGCCATAAGCATGTGCATAGCCACTGAGCTCGTAAGACAATGGCAAGATAGTTGCTGACATTCTTCACGTTACGTAGCGGTTCTTTCTTTAGTACATATGCTCGCTTTTCCTTCACACATCTACTCTGCTTCCGCTTGTCGTTTATGCTTGATGGTGATAAGCCAACAGTGCGTATTTGCTCTGCATTACAGGCAAATTTCAAAAAGTCCAGCTGACACTACTCTTTAATTTCAATGAGTTACTGTCACTTTTGAAACGAATTTTTAATTGTTATCATAACCTTATTCATTTGGTATCATAACCCACATTCAACACACGTGTGATGAATGTAGGACAATTGTATCTTTATTATTTTTCTTGGTCACGGAGATGATGACCATCCACAAGATTCCACTGGCTACATTTCTCGTCTACAGTGTGTAACAATGTTACCATACTCTGTCAGACTAAACTCCTGCTGTCTAAACAACTAACGATTCATTTTAGGACACACCTGTCCGCAGTTCATTGCAGGGCATCGAAAAGTGTTTCTTATGACTGTCCAATGACTGACATGCAACTCCAGAAGCTTGGCGTGAAAAGGTAAAGTATCTAATTGATACAATGAAATGCCATCAGCAACCCATCCAGATTTTATTGCGTGATTGACAGTAGCTACAAACCGCAACAAATGGTCAACTGAAGACATAGGTGCTAAGCGTGCACTAACTTCGAAGCGGTAGAAACCCTGAAGTTTTAACGTCAACTTACCACCATGTTGTTAATGGCAAAGTGGTGTTTGCGGCAAAGTGGTTTTTGCGGCAAAGTGTTGGAGTCCTTCAGAACGGTGACGATCTCCTTCAGACCGATGATGATGGTGACGAAGGTTCAGTTAGATTCTAGGTTCCGTCAACGCACCCCCACGACGTCGGTGTGCTTGTCGTGGTGGCGACGAAAGCCTTCTTTCGCACATGCTTCAGCTGCCTCGGTCCGAGGTTTTGTCGACCTAGCCGTCTCTTCCCAGCCGGTTGACAGCAACACTCGCGATGGCCGTCACGGCTCTGATCACCATCCACTGGGCATTAGCTATGTGATCATCGGTGGCAACCGCGCTCTTGTAGTTCCCCCGCTGCGAAAAAGCTATTAGTAGCGGCTGCTCGACGGTCATCATATCTCATCGTCGTCGTCTCGTCGTGCAGCTGGTCACACTGCAATCGCACGGTGCTTTTCGACAAGCGGTACTGTCGTCAGAAACAGTTGTCGTGCATCGCGACGGCAACCGGGTGCTCGCGGAAAACCCGTCATTGTACGCGTTGGTCGAGCCATCGTTGCGCAACAAGCATCGCCGCCATTTTCTACGCTCTAGAATCCTGCCCAACAGAAGTTAAAAGCACGAGCACATCACCCCAAACAATGCTTGCACGAACGTTGGCTTGCACTGCGCAAGCGCGCCTGCTCGACAGGGACGTTGAAAGCCCGGAGCACGTTCTTATAGCTCCTACACCCGCACTAGCTCGCACTCATAGTGAAACAGAAAGAAGGGTGTGTCGAGTAATACCGCAGTTAATCTAGTTACGCGACTTCCGCTATGTGCTACGTAGGTCGGACGTCGTCATACGTCACTTTGTCGTCACGGTCCGAACTCGAAGCGAGAGTTAGGGCAAACAGTTGCTTTCGTGTTTCGCGAACGTTCCCATGGGAACCGCGTGGAATTATCACGCGGGCTGTGGCCAATAGGAACGCGCGGTTCGTAGGGGGGAGGAGTTTTCGAAAAACACGAACGTGACCGTTTGTGACCAGAATAGCACCCCAGGTGCCAAAACGCGGCGAGAAGTGCGGATTTCGTCAGTTACCGCCAAATTCATCGGCTCCAAAAGCGTTCAAAAGCAAAACACAAAAGCAAAAACTGTTTTTGACATTTTGCAGATGATTTTACATTGTCAGCCGCTAACGCGGCTTGAAAAGTACTTTAAAGTAAAAACATGTCGATAGGTAATCGTGCGATAACTTTATTTTGCAAGGATTTGGTACATACGACTTCAAATTAATGAATGCCGCTGGAATGGTCCGTTCTTTCGCAGAGTTCCATACAAAGCCAAGTCCATCATCGCATTGTATTGTACTGTATTTATGCGGCGCTTGCTCTTTGCAACGAACGTCTGCAAAACAGACACGCCCCTCCCCCCAAGAAAAAAAAAAGAAAAAGAAATTGGAGTATTGTTGCTGCTGGAGTCGCCGCGCTGGCGCTCCTCGTGGCTAATGGGCTGAAACAGCTCGTCAGATCTCCCGAGACTCGCGCCGTTGAGAACTTCCTGAAGTCTCTCCTGAAGCTTCTCTGCCCGTCTTCTTTCAGTCTGGAACTGCCTCTTCAACTCCTTCACCGTAGGCAATCCTCTCTGGTCCTGCATCTTGCGCTCCTCGATGTTGTCCTTTAGCTCTTGCTTCAGCTTCTTTGCTTTCTCCTCGAAATCGCACTTCTGGTTGTTTGACATCTCCAGATGAATCGTGAGATCCTTTACGGGATCGTCCAGCTGCGATTTGAGCTTGGTGCAGTCGTCCGAACCTTCCTTTGCTTTGCACTGCTCCAGGTCATCTTTGGTACTCCTCGATGGCTTTCTGTAGCATGTCCACGCGCTCCTGCGTCCTCAGCCTTGAGTAGAAGCACCTCCTCCTTCAGGAAGGGCAGCAGACGCTTGTACAGTGTCAGCACCGCTTCGTTCTCTAACACCTTTGCCGCACGCTCCTGCTCAACAAGAAGTGCTTCGTTCGACTAGTGTAGCTTCTCCTCTAACTCTTGCCACATTTTCTCCGGGGCCTGCCTGTGTTTCTCCTCTTCCTCCAGCAGGTATGCCCCCATCTCCTCTGCCAACGCCTTCCTCTTCTCCGCCACCTTGTTTGCTTCGGAAGCAGCAATGGCGCTACTTGGGGAAGCATCTTCTAAACCATGAATGGTGTTGTGCATTTAAATTATCTTGCCTGCCATTTCCTCGTTCACCCTAGGCAGAGCCTCCTGCTCCTTGTTTGTGTAGTCGATCTGTTGGCACGAGTCTCGTAGCAGCGTCTTCAGCGATGCGTTCTTGGCGAGGGTTACAGGTGGATCGCCCACCTAAGCCTCGAGCCTCCGCTTCGCGCACGCCACAAATTTGGTCTCTTCCGTAAATCCAAGAGCTTGCTCAATGTGGGTACCGACGCCTGCTGCAGGTTCCAGTGCTGGACACTCGAGAAGCAAATGTTGTAAAGTTTCGTGGGAATCACCACATGCACTGCACAGCACGTTCGTTACGTTGGTGTCATATCTTCTTCTGTACAGACGGGTACGCAAGGCACCACCGCGGGCCTCGGCGAGGAGTCGACTTCCCAACGTATTTCCCTCCACGTTGTGTGTACGTTTTTTAGAAGTAGGCATACGAAAATTCTTCTCGCCCAGCAGTCTCCATTCATATGTCGAAGTCGGGCATAATATTCAATTTTGCTGCTGGTTTCACGTGCCTCCAAACAGGACCATCCGATCTCCTTGAACATGTTGATTGGCAACCCTGCTGTGGCATCCTAGTGACTGGCGTCCAATCTCTCTTTGTCGTCTTTCAATGTATTCCCGGATCTCGCTGGGTGTACACGTAACACTATTGGCGAAAGTCAATCCTGGTACAGCGACCGCTTTCCAAAGTTCTCGAGTTATTAGTTACCGGTCGCAGTTCCAAAAACCTTTTCGACGCAGCATTTTCTGCTTTTCTTAGTGCCGATGCCTTGAGATTTTCATGGTGTTCTGTTAGATAATCTTCGGAACAGGTCAGTGTAACACCTAGGTATCTGTTTCGGGTACTAAGAGGAAGTGCTTTATCCTGGATGGTAAGAGATTCAAGGACCTCGCCCTGCCCGGAAAACAGCACGACGGCTGACTTACTGGCATTGAAATGCAGTCGAAGCTGAGCCGCTTCTGCTTCGCAGGTGGTGAATAGTACCTTCATGTCTGCCACATTGTCGGCCATCAGCGCAAGATCCTCGGTAAAGGCAATACCAGGGAGCCGCCATTTAACCATGTCCCCGTGCTGCATGTGTTGAAGAGTGAAACCGATTCCTGTTTTTTCCAGTGCCTTCTCTATCCCAGACGTATATAGCGTATACAGAACTGGGGATAACGGGCAGCCCTGACGTAGTCCCTTGTGCACCGGAACATCCCCAGAGGTGGTCCCGTTGAATGTTGCCATTGCGTGGTTTCCATCATAGATACGCTAGATAAGTCTCACCCAGGGTTCCGGCATAATGAGTTGGTGTAGCCTCCTGATTAGCAACGTATGTGGTACACAGTCGTAGGCTTTGGCTATGTCCAAAAAGTAACGTATGAGATTTCGCTTTTCCGCCCGAGCGATCTCTAGGCATTGAGTTAGAGTGAACAAGTTGTCCTCTAGTCGACGATCCCTTTGAAAACCGTTTTGTAGTTCCGTAAGAACACCAGAATTTTCGGCCCAAGATGAGATTCGCCAATTGATAATTGTCGCAAAAACCCTGTATGCCTCAGCCTTGACAGTAAGTGGGCGCTGTTTGTTACCACCTTTCTTGAAAATGAACGTGACTCGACCGCGCCTCCAGTCACTTGGTATTGGCTCTTCGCCGCGAATTATTCGGGTAAACAGGTGTGCTAAATGTTCTCGTGAGTCTGGTCTCAAGTTCTTCAACACCTTTGCTGATATTCCGTCTAATCCCTGAGAAGTATTGTCCGCTCAACCGCGTGAGTGCGCGATCGACTTCCACCCGTCCCACTAGGGTTGTAACATCATCAGTAGATGTCGATAGTGTGAGTCTTTCGGCGAGCGGACTCTTATTGTTCCTTTCTTCTTGCGAGCTTGCGACATACGTAGCGCCAAAAATGATTACAAGTTGTTTCTCAAGCAATTCACCAATATGCTGAACTGGACATCCACAGTCGTAATTCAGCATTTCTGGAGCTTTGTCCTTGCCGTCTAGCGATCCTATATATCTCCAAAACTTTTCTACTGCTTTCTTTCCGCCGTTTCTTATGTCCGCCATCACCTTACAATCATGTGCTTGTTTTTTCGCTTCTGCCATTTCTTGCGTCTCTGCTTTGTACTTGCGATACTCGTTACATAGTTGTAGAGTCACAGGACCCTTTCCAAGAGCCTTTAACGCATTTCTGTGTCGCCGGTTAGCGTCTTGTCATATATCTTCTTCTTCAGCATGCCTCCGCGCCATCTATCGTAAAGCGAAGGTATTCGCCGAGTAGAAGCCGCCAGGACCCAAGTCCCTAGATAAGAGTTTCCTGTAAATGGAGACATTCTTCGAAGCGTCGATCGCTTGACGGTGCAGGTTCGAGGAAGCGAATGGCGGCGCACAGCAGAGGGTTGAACTGAATGCCGCCATTTTGTTCTAGCGGAATGTGATTTTTCATTTGTATTGATTGTCGTTACTTGTAAAAGAAGTATCAAGGGACTTTAGCCATGACCCAGACCGCCAGCACCTCTGTGGCGGTTTTCAGTGGCCCATCCTCACCTTCCTATCTTACACCCTGCAGAAAGCCAAGACCGAGGTTGTACGTCAACCTCAAAGTTCAACTGCAGTTTCTATGAGAAGTATCGTTCAGTTGCAACTAAGCAGACAACAAAGAAAAGTTCAATACACTCCCTTTTACGCTACATCCGAGCGCAGATGACGCTAAAATGCGATGGAGGCACACGAGCAAACGCAGTCGCAGCATCGTGACGGCGCTAGCAGTCCTTTTACCCTTGTTAACACGGACTAAAGCACTCACGGAGATAAACAAAAAGCCCAGGATCACAACATATTCACTATGCCTAATTGGCGTAGCCTGTGACAGAAAACGAACAAAGGCAACGAGTGCCGTGGCAAAGCATTTTAGGCGGTGTTTAATTGGCTAGTCTAATCACAGCGTCGATTGCACTCGGACTTTGTGGAACAGAGTATAAAACTCTGCAAAAGTCGCCTTCTGGGCGCTGCCATCTTTGTCTGCAGTGCTGGGCTGTGGAACGCCTTATGAGCATGCGCTCTTCGCTCTGCTGTGCGGTATATCAGACGCTGCTCATCCGTCTACAGCTTAGTGACTCAGGATTTTCCGCCCGGGTGATAAGCGATGGAAAGGTCTACTATATTCTTCCGGTCGAAGCCGCCATTAAACATTTGCAGGAATGTCTACTGGAGCTGAGCACGAAAAAACTTGCCACTGTAAACTACACATTAATATTCAATTCATTCATTTGTTTTATTAGTACTCAGCGCTCTCCACGCTACCGTCGCTAATATAGTTAACGCGTCGCCACTGCGCGTCTGATACCGCTGGAAAAAGCAGGCGTATCTTACACCATCAGCGCAGCTGTTGCCGAGCACTTGAGATTGTGGTTCACCACTTGAGATTGTGGTTCGGTCAGATCCCAGTTTCGGAAGAAATAAAGTATGACCAAATATCAGCCACACGAATTTTTTTTTTTCGTAAAGACAAGCGTGCATGAACTAAAAGTGATGCCATTTTTTGTTTGCTTTATCAACACTATATGTTGAATTTGAGGCGTAAATTACTAAAGAGAAGTTATTGGCGCCCTTTTTATTTTTCGTTTCTTTAATAAGTTCAGCTGTCTGGGTGCCCCTTTGTGCTCCGACAATTGCACTCCACTTTCCCTTTTCGGAGGAGTCGGTGACCTCAGTGACCTATATGAGAGACTCCAGCTGCACCTAAGAGGGCAAAGTCACATGGTCACAGTGGCCATGAGTGGCCGCACTTTGAACTACACTTCCTTCGCTGTGCTCATCAATTCAAGTGAGAAGGAAGGAGAGGGGAGAGACAAACTTCCCCCTCGCACTACTACCATAAACTCTGGAAAGTGAACCATTTCGTCATTCTCGCAGTGACCGGTGTCGAGCAATAACCTCTTTCTAGATCGTCCTTTTGAAGTTTACCACGTCTTCCAACCCCATTTGCCTTTGGACGTCCGCACTTTTGAATAGAGCGGCTACGAATCGACTTTTAAGAGACTTTCACTGCCGCACCAAACTACAGGCAGATAGATTTCTTCAGTACGGAGGCATTCTAACTTCACTTCCACAGCGGTCCTGTGCCAGTGACGCCACGAGGTAGCGAGCAGCTACACGTGAGCCACATGATTCATTAAGGTCACACCAAGGTGCCTACCAACACCTCTGCACAGCAGCAGTGCGCAAAAGCGAGTAATATTGTGGGGGGGGGGGGGGGGGGGGGGGGCGACGGTGCTCTCGGATGCCAGCCGATGCTCCGCACACTGCTTCAAGGTGAGCTCTTGGTGCATGCTCCTGCGCACCAAAACGTGCAGACCCCAAGTGGGAGTGCCGCCTGTGGCCTCACGCCTGACAACAGTAAGAATCTCTCTGGCACCCGAGTCACAGCACCGATGAGGTGCGAAGCTGTTCAGCAGCGGAATGTTTCCTGGGGTGTCGTGAGTGAACAAGCATGGGACGGGCTGTCCGCCTGCAACATCCGTGCGAGGCAGGTCAAGTGGAAGATCCTCGCGACTCGTCGCAGGACCCCTACACCCCCCATACCACGGACGCCCAAGGGGTTGCAGTGCATGTTTTGTGCTAAGGTCTACGTCAGAGAGGTGTACTTCCTTTCGCACATGAAGTATCACCTGGAGACCATTCCAACCTCTGGTGTGAACGCGAGAAACGCCTGCTGGGACACCGCTGCTGCAAGGCCCTTTTCAGTGATCTTCAGCTACGAGATTGGTTCATCGTCGACAGCCCCGGTGGCATCTCCTACTGCCACCAACTCTTCATCGCATGCCGTCGGGGGTTGTCTTGCTGATATTCAGGTCCCACTTGACCTGGATGCCATTGACTGTTCCGAATTACTGCGGTTCGCCACAGAAGAGGAGCAACAGAGCTTCGACCAGCAGTGTGTATTGACGATCGAGGATATCGTTGATCGCCACTTTGGAAGCAGAGGATCGCGCTGGGCCGCTTAAACCCGTGCTGCCCAGCGTCCCTGACCCCTGTGATTCTTGCCGTGTCTGGGCTGCTGGGGCGATGCCCGTATGCAACGGCACGCCTCTGTACTCAAGAGAGTCTGTCCTTTTGACAAGCGATGTTGTAGTGTAATATGCGCAGGCCTAAAACGAATAAACGGTTTCCTCGGTGACGTCCTTTGTTTCTTGTTTTTTTATGAAAGGAAGCTGATGCAACATTTTAAATACTTCTTTTATATTTTTTTATTATAATGCTTGCCGTCTTTTGGAAAATATGGCAGGAGGATTTTGTTAAATTTATTGTACCAGTCGATAGACAAAGATAATAAATATGTCTTCGATAAACAATAAGAATGGGGCTGTGCAAAACAACAGTAGTACAATCAATTACACATGTTCAAATATTTATTGAGAGCCCTCCAGTATTTTAAGCATAATTCAAAACACTTCGCAAATGAGCTCAGAGCTTTTCACTCTGAAATTGCATATAATGTAGATCGGTTACGGAGAAGCGACTATAGTGCAGTAACTGGACATCGTTTAAAAGCTGACCACATACTTCATGACAGTTGTTTTCTTAAGGCATACGATGCTTTTTTTTAACGGAAACACCCAATTCCAGAATTCTGTCCGTCCGTTCGTGCATTACCCGCTAAATGTAGCAAGAAAACTGAATCGGTGTTTATGTTACGTAATGTTAATTGCTGTCTCGTTATCTATACACCTATTACGTTTCCCCGCCCACGTTAGCGAGGAAATAAATGTCATGTGACCAATTTATCAATTTAGTATTCTCCATACGTTTAGCGATCAAATTGATGTCCTGGGACCTATAGACAAATTTTCTTTTCCCGCTAAATATAGAAAGAAAATTGATGTCATACGTGACGTAAACACAAATTCACTTTCGCCCTAAATGTAGGAGGAAAACAGTAACCAAAAAGATGAGATGACGCTTTTGTTTCAATTGGAGGTAGTGCCCTGTTTCGGACAATATGAAAGACCCACTCTGCTTTGCAGTTTCAGGCGGTTGTGCTGGATTCGCTTGGCCGAGGCCGTGATTGGCTGGGGTGAGGACATAAACGAACATTTGTTCTACTCGCTCTCTAAAAACACAGTGCCTCCGGCAAAAGTGCACTTAGAACCGCCAAATAAACTGCGTCTGCGAATGGTTCATTCTTATTATGAAGGACTGTAAATTGTGAAAGACTGCATATTCGGAAGCCATGGCATCTAAGAGTATGCATTTGTATAATAAAAAAAATAATCTCTAAAGCATGCAAACCGGATCGTCTCAGGCGATTTAGACGGCCCGCGAAACTCGGTTTCTCAATGTATCGCGCTGCAATTTACTGCATTGGTGTAAGCGGGTGGTCGAGGTTTACAGTGAAAAAATTAAGGAATAAACTTATCTCTTTCAAAAGGAAGAAAAAAAACTTGCTCTGGGCAGTCCACGTTGCCACTTCGCAGTGGGTGTTCGCGTAGCAAGAAGTGCTGACGACAGATGGCGTACGCCTCGTCGAGGGGGCGCCGGTTGATTCAGGTTGATAGCACACTATCTCGCAAAGCACCCGAATCGGCCAGCGCTCCCTCAACGCGGCATACACCATCTGTCGGTAGCACTTCAATCTACACGTGCATCGTCTGCGAAGTGGCAACTTAAATTGCCCCAAAACAGTTTTTTCTCTTTTTTTTTTCACGAGGTAAGTTAATTTCATGTATTTTTCACTGTAAACGTCCACCACCTGCTTGCACCTCTGTAATAAATTAAGCGGATATGTTAAAAAGCCGATCTTGCAGGCCGTCTAAAATGGCTTAAAAGCGTTCAATTACATGCTGTATAGACCATTAAAACGCGCGCCAAATTACAGCTACCATTGCTGACCTTCTCTTGTCTTACCGAGATGCCGAGCCACTGAAATGGACGTTTATGAGCCTCCACAGGGCCATTGCTGCGAAGAAGGACGCAGTCGAATCTAATATGACAATTAACTCTCCTGCTGTTGTAATTTTCAAGAACAGAATAAAAGGAAACGAAAACTGAAGGTCCGTTATGGCGGCTCTCATGCACAGCTGCCTAAAAGCGTCGATACCGAACATTTGACGTGCCCCTTTTGCGCCGTGTTGTCATAAATTCCGTAGTGTCCGCAGAGCTCCATAACAATAGAGGGCCCTTTGTTGGCAGCTGCGGAGTCCCTGCAGAATGGCGGACTGAAACCGAAACGTCACAGCAGACTTTACGCATCTGGTTGGGTCAAAAGGCAAAAACACACCTTCAAAAAAAGGTGATGAGCATAGTGACGTTGAACTCTCGACGATGTTTGATTGCGATTGGCTCGTTGGCTTCTGGTGTTGGCCAAGCTCCAACGCTAGCTATCTTATAAAATTATCTACACGTTCTACGATGTCAGTTGTACCGCGATTGTGCAGTGGTTCCAACCTTTTAATAAATGGCAGGTGACTTTGGAAAGGGGTCTATTGGTGTCAAAGCTACCTGCGCAAGCATTATAGACAACTTTTGAAAGTCACGTGCCGGTTATTCGAAGGTCAGAACCCCAGCACAATGGACGGTACACCTGCGTCGATGAACGTGCAACTCATTCAATAAGATAGCGAACGTTGGAGCGTGGCTTAGCACTACGAGCTGACGAGCCAATCAAACAGCGTCGAAAGTGCGACGTCACTGCGCTCATCACCGTCTTCTGTGGGTGTGTTCTTTCCAGTGTGTCGTGACGTTGAGGTTTTAGTCCGCCATCGTGCAGGGATTCCAGAGCTGCCAACAAAGGGGTCTATGAATGAGGCACGAACCGAAGCCTCGGACGCTATCAGGATTGCAGGGATGCAGCTGTGCAGAGACCGCCCTAGCCATGACAACGCAACACAAAAAAGTGTACACCGTTGCAGGGGTCATCAACCAGTCAGGAACTGCTGAGTCACTGGACTGTGAACGTCTGCACGGCGTCTGACATTCCACGCCGCTGCGTATGCCCAGAAAGCGTTTCCCTGCCCAGTAATAAACGATGGCAACACAATGATTCTTAAGCGGTCGAGTAAAGGAGTTGCCGGCACTGCTTTAGCAGGAGACAGCGTCTCCTTTATTTAGGTTTGTCAGTTACTAAAAAAAGAAAAAAAATGATCTAAGGACCAACTCAACTCACTGACGTCACGCCACTGCGGTGACGCTGCTGTCGGAACTGCGCATGCGCAAATGCTTCGCCTCACACGAATCTGGTTTCTTCGACAGCGGAGTGGCCACACCCAGTGTGGGCAAAAGTGGGCTTGTTTGTATACAGCGTTTCAGTGTATAGACCTTTGTAATATTCGCCTTCTGCGTGTTGCCATCCTTGTCTCTTGGGCCGTAGAATGCTGTAGGTCGCACGTAGTGCGAAACGGTGTGCGTGAGGCGTTGCCTGGACACCTTTTTTTTACCTCCACCTCAGCCAAGAAAGAACGGAATCCTGCGTTCTTACAAGAACGCGCGATCATCCGTTAGAAAACAACGAGAAAACAAATTGAGTAGTTGAAGAGGAATTAAAACATGAGGAAATATATGCCACATGCCAAAACAACAGAGTGCCAACAAAGGTTTCAGGTTTTGGGGGTCCATCGTCTGTCTTGACCATCGTTCGGCTTGAATTAAACTTTCTCTTTCGGAGGTGGAGAATGACCTCAATATCCCCGACAGTGGACCTCAGCTAGCCCAAAAGGGAGCAAGGTAAGGTCGTCACAGTTGTTTCTTAGGATGACAAAAAAGGAGAGGGGCGAGTCAATGTGTCCCTTTCCCTACTACCCTGAACTATTCAAAGTGAAGCCATTTATCATTCGGCTGGTGGCCGTCGTCGAGTAATCACCTCTTCCTTGATCGTTCTTCCGGAGTCCTTTGCGTCCACCAACCTCATCTGCCTTCGGGACGCTTGGAAATTGCAGAGAGCAGCTACGGACGAACTTCCAAAAGGATTCCACGGCTGCAAGGAACCACAGGCGCGGATGGCAGTTTACACTCTACAGACAAGCGAATTTACTTCCACGGTGATGCGCCGCCAGTCGCACCCGGTGTAGGGGGCAGGTCTACGTGAACCGTATGCCACAAGTTCGAACCGAGGTACCTACCTACGTTTGCACAGAAGCAGCAGCGACTAACCCTGTGTGGAACAGCGTAGCCAATGGGTGTGAATCGCTTTGACGACCATGTGCAATCTACGCAGCATGGTGCACCCAAACTTTCAAGACCAAAGCCAGATTGCCAGCGTTTGGCGTCGAGTTAGTTTCAGTTTGCTCCTGGAATACATCCTACGCCAATGACGTGGCAGCACACTTTCTAGCAGCGGAGTTTGCCCCGCAACCTCTGCGGTTATACATGAATATTTGCTACAGCGAAGAGCATCTGCGTGCACGTGCCAGAAGCCCAGAATAAGCCTGAATCCATCGGTCCTAAACAGACATCCTTAGAGATTATTATCCAATACTGACGTTGGAAGGTGTTGCGCCGAGCCTCAGCGAAGCTAGACGCATTTCAACACTACGCGTCTAGAATTTTGCGAATTAAGTTGGGCGAAGAAAGTTCCCACATTTCAACCTGGAGTACTTCGTACGGCAGGAAGCGTTTTTTCACGTATGAGTTTTGGCATCTCAACTCCAACAGACAACATTCAAACGGCTATTCACAGAGTGTTAGATGAACTACTAGGTAGCCCAGTCATCATGGCCGGCATTCTTGTTTGGGCACAAACCACGAAGGAGCACGACAAAAATTTGCGAATGGTTCTGGAGCGCTGCCAAGACAAAAATATGAAACTCAACAAGAGGAAGTGCCAGTATTTGCGGGAACATATCCGGTACCTTAGACATGTCTTTACCATCGAAGTAGTCAGTTTATACTATTAAAGACTTCATGACATCCTGGAATTACCAGAACCAAAATACAGCAATCATCTGCGAATATTTCTTGGCATTGTAATTTCGTGGCGCAATTCATACCACTGATGTTAACAGGTACAACTCCGGTGCGAGAGCTGCTAAGAAAGTATATCGCTTTAGTTTGAATTGAACGCCAACAAACGACTTTCGAAACTTTGCGCTAGTCGCTCAAAATGGCCCCAGTACTGGCGTATTTCTAGAAGAGCAACTGGTCACGCTGTCGGTAGACGTCATTCAAACAGGTGTTGGAGCAGTGATTCTAAAAATTCACAGCCAGTAGCAAAATTCGCGACGTTCCCTCACAAAAACCAAATAGCAATACGCGCACATTGAAAATGTTGCGAAGTATCAAACGCGCACATTAAAAAGTTGCGGGTATTGCTGTGAGAACAAATTGAATGTTGTGGGAACCACGCATCGCAAAAAATAAATGTCAACGTCCTTTTGGTCCTTGCCCAGAGATCTATTTGTAAAAAAAAATAATATTGTTCAAATTAATGAAGCCATTAATTATTTGCAAGGAATTAGCTACTTTTGTTATCAGATAAAAAGGCATGGTTTCAGTTAGAAACTTAATGATAATAATAATTTTATTCACCACGTAAGTATGGTGGGAGCTGATGATAAAAGCGGTCCGAACAGCCTGACTGGTCATAAGTCCCCTTCAAGTAAATGTAGGGCATCATCAAAAACCACTGAAGTTTCGAATTTCAAAAAGACGCTAGGTTCGTGCATCCCTATGTGACGTCCCGAAAAAGAACGCTCAATTTGGACGCGTTTCTAGGTGTAGGTTTTCTATCGCAGCCCAGGAAAACAAGTTTTCCTTAGCGATCCTATGTCACGATATCCAAGTAAAGCACAACTTCAAGCAGAGTCAGAACATTTCCACGTGAATGTTATTGGTTATGTGCCTGTTTCTAAACAGCGGCTTGTGGCCATTGCGCAGTGGACGAAAATGATTCGGCGATGGTACAACTCCGGCAGCTTGCAAAGAACGCATGGCATTGAAGGGCAAAGCTTCGTCCCCCAAAGCACTTCACGGCTACTGAGAATATTGTGACATACTGAGCGTCCAAAAGGGCTTGTTTTCAGAAGTTACAAGCTAATCATTCCAGAAAAGAAAGAGGGAGGTATTGGCTAATTTGCACGCCTTATATTAAAGCACCGAAAGGATGAAAAGAAGAGGTGGAAACGTCACGCATTGGCCTGGCATCAGTAGTAACGATGACACCAGCGACGAACATGACTATAAACCTGCATCAGGGATAAGTAATGGTGTGACTGCTTGTCTGTTATTTTATCTATTCCAAAGCTCCAGGTTTTTTTTTTAATTTTAGAGTTAATTTACCAGCTCGCCTGCGTATTTTCACTTCATCAATAGTGACATTGAAAAGTTGGCGAAGTGCAGTGCTTCTTGCCAAACGTTCAAGCCAATCATGTGGACTATTTTTCATCGCAATATCCCCAGTTTGCCGTCCAAATCGGGGCAAGTGACCTATTTGACTACAACGGACAAGAATTTCTAGATTGGGTTAACTTTTTTCAAGTCAAGCCTCTTTGACAAACAGAAGCCACTGCAGTAATTACAGCCTGCGTCGTAGGTTTCGCCACGCACCGACTGCAGTAAAGTTGTGCAGCGACAACGGATCACCTTACAGCTGCCAACCTTTCAGAGACCTCGTCAGTAAGCACTTCGTCACCCATGTAACTTCCAGCCAGTACCATCCAAGTCCAAATGGGTGGGCCGAGCGCGCTGTGAAAGAAGCTAGGAACGGCTTAACAAAATTTTTTTCAAGTCTACGGAGTGTACCTGTGATCTGATGAAATACAAAAACAGCCCAAGGGACGACCTCCCCATGTCTCAGGTGCCGAGGTTCATGAGAAGGCAGGCATTGGCGTTGCCAAACAAGTCACTTGGTGCCCAGCACTGTTCCGCCCAAAGAGGTACAAGCCCGATTCTGGGAGATCAAAAAGCAACAGCGCACGTACTATAACAGGTATGCTAGACCACTAAAGAACTTGGATCAAGCTACCCGGGCTGTGTTCCAAAATGTACTCGATCCAACTCCGGAGTGAAGGTTTCGTACCGTGGCGTTTCAAAACTTACTCGCGCTTATTCGATGACGTCAGAACTCGCGTTCCAGAAGAGGGTTATTTACTCCGAAAAATTACTCACGCTACCCTCCTCGATCGAAGGGGTAACATCGGATCAGATTTACGTCACGTGATCTGTTCGTCGTCTGCTTTCTGCGCCGACAGCCGTCAAAGCTCTCTTGCTCTGTTGGCTTAGGTGGCGGACGTTTGCAATGACAAAGAATGAGGTGCAACGACGTTTCTGTGGTTATTGCGATTTGCTGTTTTCAAAAGGTAATACATCCAGGCCGTGTACATACTCCGGGAAGGTATACTTTTTATTATTAGAGTGCGAGCGTAAGCAGGAGCTTCTCCGTATCCTCGTCCTCGGCGTTGGAAGGAATGCCGTAGTCTCACGTTCAAGGCTGAAAATGTTAGAACGCAGTAAATGATGAGGTAGTATTTTTGTTTCTCCCAGAGTGTGTGTAATAAGAGGATAGCGCTTGTAAAGCAGTTAAGGCTTCGAAGTATTTCATGTATATGATCAGTCAACAACCGCTCCCCATCTCCCCTATTTGCGATTTTGTAATCATATTCGCGTTAAAGCGAACGTAAGTTACTTATAACTCTCGAGAAAGCCCCCTGCGCTGTACCGCTACACCGTGCGGAAGCAATTTCTGCAAAGCGTAGTCGGCGCATATGCGTTTAGGGTACCTGGAAATTACAGCGATCGCGCTGATTAATAAAAACAAATTTGTGATGTCTAACTGTAAGGAGTACGTAATTTTGATCTCAATATACAGCTCAAAAGAAAGGTGAGTAGAAGGAGCTGGTAAATTTACCTCAGAAAACGCCGCGTCGTCATTAATGTTATCGTCTCTTTGAGTGCTCTCTCCGTCATCAAAAGAATCGCCTGCTGTTTTCTGCCATCGCTGTTGTGTTTTCGTTTTGCCGTAGCCCAAGACGAAGCCAATCCGTGTATTATCCAGGTGACTATCCCGGCCGTTCCAAAGTCGAGCAGCGGATCGTTTACTCGAGATGTCACGTGGTATTACCCGCTGACGTAGGAGACAGGTTACTCGCTTATGATTTGGAACATAGCCCCGGTGTCTGTGTACGAAACCCGCTCGCGCCCGTGGGCTCCCAGGTGTCTTTCTCCTTTTTTTATTTGGTTGTCAGATTATTTATAATTCTAAATTTGCCACTGGCATCGACTGACCATAGGTACTGGGAAAATGGGAATGGCACGAATTTCGTCCTGATGAAGGTGACAGTCATCATATCGACAGTGTACGTGCCACGTTTCTGGAACAAGCTGAACAGCTCAACTTTACCATTCAGGTACCAACGGACGGCATCCTACAATTTTTATACCTGCAGATTACTTTCAACGAGAACCAGACCTGCTGGATGTACCACCCACGTTCTAAAAAACGGCTATTGCGCTATGACTCATCCCATTCCAAACTTGTTAAGCGAGGCATAGTGTCTAATTGTTTAAGTATGGCGTTAAACAAATCATGTGAGCACAGAGCGAAATCAAGCTTCGAATCACAAGTGACTCGTTTGAAAGCTTCGGGTTACCCATTTCAAGTTCTGACTGACATCGCCGAAAAGTTATTGACAAAGAACAAAAGAAGAGGAAAAATCAAAGAGAAGAGACGCCGTCCGGCTGTGGTGCCTTACATCCACAAGATTTCCCACAACATGAAGAAGATAGCATCCACGTTTGATGTCCAAGTGGTAATATCGGCACCGGATAAATTAAAACGAATGTGCCCAAAAATCAACAATGTAAAGCAACAACATCATGAATGCGACATAAACCACAAGCACCGGTATGTCAACTGCAACAGCGGAGTGGTGTATAAAATCCCTTTCACATGTGGGAAAGTGTATATAGGACAGACTGGACGCTGCATAAATACATGACTGAGAGAACATGCTCTGACTTTGAAGTCAACACCTTCTGGACATTTAGCAATGCATGTGCGAGATTGCTCCTGCACACCTTTGCTATCGGACACAAAAGTGATCAGACGTTCCAAAGACAAGAGGAACAGGGAAATCTTTGAAGCACAGACCATACAAGCCAATGGAGGAAACTGCGTCTCCACACCATCTTTGGCGTTGACCGAGAAAGAGGTTCAATACATGAACCACTATACATGACAATCTTCGGAATTATGTTGCACGAGAGCGTGTGAGGTGGGGCACCGGGTGGGTCCTCGCGCTCGAGCCGGTATAGCTTTGGCTGTGGTGCCTGTTGGATGTAAAAAGGAAAATAGGCTATACGAGGCACTGATCGGCGGCCTATGAACGATCATTTATTCTTTTTTATTCTTATTTTGTCTCTCACTGTCTAGAGGTTATTTTCTAACCCTTCAAAATATTATCGTATGTAGTTCAAATTCATTATACCCTTGTTTAATTTTTAATACCTTCTTGGAGTGCCCCGGCTAGAAATAGAACTATTTCTTCTTTTTTCAACACCAGCCACTTCCTTCACCTTCTTCTTTATCGTTGTATAAAAAACCGACAGTTGTGAGTGAGCGCCTGTCCTGTCCACTTCTTTGTCCGTCCTTGTCTTAGCGCTATTTGTAATTTAGTATGTGTAACCAACTAGCCCGCCAGAATATTCTGAAAATAAAATTCAAGGGGTAACCTTTTTTAGAGATTTAAATGTTTAATATAAATGCGGTCTGAATGTTCTTAAGAATACTACAATGTCCCAACAATTATGCACTCCGCGTAATGGTAACTGTGTGGTTTGTCATAATCTAAACTCCGGGATGTGGAATAAATAAAATAACGGACAAGACGACACTAAATAAATCTATAGATTTACTGTCGTCTTTTCTTTTATTTTATTTTCTACGTGTCTCGGGATTTAGATTATGATATCTATTAGGCTGCTCTCCTGCACACTTTCGCATAATGCAATGTCTGATTTGATTTTGTGTGTCCGTTTGCAACATTCGTATGAAGCCTGATGCATAACTAAAGGTCCGTGCTGCTTTCAAATAAATCTGAAAACTCACAAGAACACCCGCCGGTAAAATGTTGGTTTATCCGATAAACTCCGATTATCAATGTGCGAATACCCCCCCCCCCCCCCCCCCCCCCATTTTTCCCGCTTCGAAAAAAAAAAACGGTAGTTTACAATTAAGTTTGATCGGCGCACAGGCTCAATTGTCCTGGCAAAATGCCAACAGTTACCTTTCAAATCTCGGACAACTGCCAAAAGGAGTCGTCTGGCTTATTCCGCCGACGTTCATTCGGGACAACAGGTCATTTTACTTTCGGGCCACGACAAAAGACACTGTTTTGGTTTACAGTTTGGGCCATACTATTTGTCTTTTAGAAGAAGGAGAAGTTTAGTTTTTGTAAGAGTGAATGTTATGGACTATAGAAATTGCATACTATGGAAAAGGGGGACAGTTGGAACTTCTCTGTGACACCCTTTACACTACACCTGGCGTGGCGATGGGGTAGATTCAGGGTAAAACAGGAATACCCTAAAAGTATTTTGAAAGACAAATCGTGGGATTCATGAAAAGGACGCCTCAAGTGCTGATACCGAAATACCTTTTTATAAAAAGGTATCGCGATACGTATCAGAAATACATTTCAAACAGATAAAAGTTGTTGAAGAAATAAATACAAGAATGCATTTTGCAGAAATGCAGGTACCGTAATGTCCCAAGAGATGACCCCGCTCTAAAAGACAGCCTACTCTTTGTTTTGGCTTGGTTTGCTTTTGTTTTGTTTTTTTTTAACACGCAACGAAACTTTGAGGCAGGTTTCTGCCACATTGCTGGTGGCATTGAGGCATCTTCCGGTGTCGACTGCAGCCAGCCACCAGCCCGAACCAGTGCCAGCAATTGAGACCGATGAGCTTGACCTTTCCCATGAGTCATATGACGACCTCACCCAAGAAAAAGTTGAATATCATTTCGTCGGGTTCCTGGTGGAGTCGTTTATTGAAAAAACGTTTGTGCCATCTTTGTCTGGACTTGTTGAGTGCTGCAAGTGGGGTGCTCACCACTGAGGTACAGTTTCATGCTCTCCTCCAAGCCAGCGCTCCTGGGTCGATTTTCGGCTCTTTCCGTCCCCCATCAGATGCATTCTTTCAGTGTTTCAAAACTCTCGAACAAACCTTTCTTCAGAAGATCAACCAGCACATTCACTTGCCGAGGGTTGCTGAACGCATGGCACATTCCCTGATTCCTCATTCCGAAGAACAATTTTGCACCAAGGAATGCGCGAAGAAGTTCCTCAGTCTTTACGTTAATGTGCGACAACGTTGGCCTATTCGGCTGTTGAACGTGGAACTCCTCACAAAGCGTGCTCTCAAAACACCACCCCAAAGAAAGAGAAAACAATTTGCACCTTATCGCATCAATAATACAGTTTATTATGGTTTCTGCACATCGTACTCTAGGTATGGAACGTGTTTGCGTGAGATACATGTTAAAAACCGGAGGTTTGAGGTCGTAATGTGTTGACAAACTTCCTTTCTAGATCAAAAACAGTCATCTCATTTCACGGCAGATTGACATCACGCTGTCTAAACATTTATATGAACAATTCAGCTTTGCTTTGCGATTAAACTTAAGAAACGTTTTGTCAGTGCTGAATTGATCAAGCCATCATAGCCCTCGTTAAAGTTTATTGTTGAGGCGGAGCCAACTGACAGGCATTAATGTATAAAAGAGTATAAGACACCGTATTTGGCAGGTTCAATATGCAGGAGGTGTGCACAAGCCATTATGAAGTCAATGCACTTTATAATCTGACATGCGGTCTGGAGACTCGACGTCGTGTTTCAATTCCTGAATCATTGTAAATAGATTGTAAGCCTTTGTAAATACGTCACTTAAGCGAAGTCTTAATACTTATATGTTCCTAGATAGCGATCTTATATACTTTTGAATACCTCTCTAGGTATGAACTGTTTTCATGAACTTCGCTAATTGTATTATAAATTGTCAGTATTTTAAATTGTTACCACATTCCTGCTATTCAGAACACTGTGTAGAGATAATGCACGTTGCGAGTTTCATTTATTGACTTATGCTGTTGTTCATATCTCGTGCCCATGTTCGTATACTTACCAGAACTTAGCACATTTTGATATGTATTTATATGCATACTATGTCCCTCTAGGACTAATTTTTTTTTTTGCGTGTTCATCACTTTTGTGTTTTTATTGTGAAACGTGTGCAATAATCAAAGAAATGAGCAGATCTGATTGAAAAAGTTGTGGAATAATAGTCCTACATTCTGTGTTACTTACAGTTCCCATATTTGTACGTCTTTCCGTTTTTCGCCACTTCCTTCATTTAATGTTCGCTCACCTAGGGGTGTTGCATGCATTTATTTACATAACATTATGTAAAGAGTTTATTTTGTGGGTGTACCCTAACCCAAGAGTATCAAATAAAAATGCATTTAAGTCCATCTCCTGGATTTCTTTCTTTGCCTCGGCGAGATCGTTCTAAATGTTCATGTGTTCAAAGATTGCATGTGCAGACTACACTCGATTGCCCCGGCGCAGCGTAGTCTGCACCGAGGTGTTTTCGGATTTTGATGCCGCAGCGCTGTTGCGCGCAGTACCGAAAACCGAAAGTATCAAGCGTCGGCCGCGCGTGCAAAAAAAAAAAAAAAAGGGATGGGGAGAAGATAGCAACCGAGAGAAGGAGGAGGGTACGCGAGGGTGTTGACTAAGGTGGCGCCATCTCATGAGCGTGTTGTGTGAATTTGTCTAGCCCCAGACCTATTTTCGCCATATTGCCGCAAAGCTCCGTGTCTTTAGTTTCGCATTACCACGGTGGAAGGTACAGCTGCACTCCCCTGGTGTTCTCGTGAGTTCGCAAACCTTCTCGTCTGATCGAGTTCCGGATGTCCTACGCACCGAACGTTCTAGGCCGAATGTTCCGGAAACCCACGCGGCTACAAACGGTGCTCCGCGTGGCGAGCCGCAGTCAGTCTCGCCCCAGCGATCGGTCCTGCTCTAACGCCGCTATCGACGCCCGCGATGCTCAATTGTTTTCGTCTGTTTTCGTTTTGTTTTGGGCACAAGTTTGCCTCATTATGCGTTTAGTTTATTTCAGTTTTCGTTGCCTCCTCAATTGTCTTTGGTGACAATATGTTCGCTGATACAAGTAATCGATTGACGTTCAGGATCTGGAGGAATGTAAGATCCATACGCGCAACAATCAAATTTTGTACGCTTTGATTATTTGGCAGAACTGAGTTGTTAAGGCCAAATGTTTCTATACAGGTAATTATGAAGTGATCGTTTATATATTTATCGGTTCAAAAAAAAAACATGTAATGTGTTTAGGAAGAAGAAGATGGACAAACAAGATATGTCAAAAGTGTAAATTTCAAGAAAACAAAATTATGTTATGGTGAAATCTCTTCCACCCTGTCAGATAAAAAATATAATTTGGTTCAGGTAGAAGAAGTGTGGCCAAGTGAACTCACTCTCAACCTGTTTATAGCTGCAATCGATACGAACAACGTTTCAAACTTTAAGCAGTTTCTAAGTATCACAAACACCGGCTGTTTGTGCAGTGACATGGGACATTCTCCATAATTTGTTTACCTCATAACCTAACATTTATTTAGACACTTTTTTCTAGGCACGCAGGAATCGTTTCTTTCTAAATAAAAACACTCGGTATGATTTTGACATAACAAAACACTCTGGTTTTCCCTCACTGTCTTGTCTGCATCTAGTGAGTGGACACGGCAACCCAGCCATGATTATGTCGCCTACCCCGCCCCTACTCGTGCTGGTCCTATTTGGGTGCCTGCTCATCGCAACAGGAAAACGTATACATCTTATCGGGAGCCCACGAAAATCGTCTGCATCATGCTGACATCAACGATTCTTAATTGCTCCACATGGAAATGACCTTCAGCGCAGCTTCTATTTGCACGATGACGTCAGGAGGACCTCTACGGGGCAGCGCCGCTGCTGTTTATAAGATGAACGCCAGTGCCTTCCAGCTGAAGTGGACACAACTCAGCCGTGAATATGTCTCCTAACACCTCTCTACTCGTGCAGGTTAGTAATAAAAATATGGTTTTCGCAGTAATTACTTCAGCTTGATCGTCTTGCCGAGTTTACATACAATCCTCGGTTGTGTTATTGACTATTTTTCAGTAGCAAGCCTCTTACTCACGCGATCCGGAGATGTTGAGGAAAATCCACGGCCGATTACGCAAGAAATGTTCAATGAAATGCTCTTAAACCAAAGAAAAATTATCTAAGAAATAACTTCATTTCAAGAGAAACAGGCCTCTCCAGAAGCAAGTACGCTTCAAATGCAAAACAGACTTCATGTCATAGAAAACAAGCTACAAATCTTGGATGAAAATCAGAACGGGCTTGCTAAGCTCGAACGTTTTTTTTACGAGTGGGTGTAATGCTGAAATGGGTGCCCTTGATAGTAGAATAGATGGGCTAGTTGGTACATCAAAGAATGGAAAGTGCCGAATAATCAAGGACGAAGAAGGGGACAGAGACGAAGCGCACTCTCAATTGAAGGTTTATTGAAACAAACAATGGGGGGAGTAATACCGTCTATCTGGGTGTTGGTTTAAAAAGAAACACTCTTTATCTGTTAAGTACAGTGACGGCGCACTAATACACAGACTCTCCCCTCGCTCTCTTATGCGGAATGCCTCATGTATTTCTCGCGCTGTTTTGTTTGCGTATCTGCCCAGAACTGTTGTTTTTTCCGATTCCGGGCGACATGGGCACCTATCACAGTGTACCGCAAGATTGCCCGACGGGGACTGTTACACTGACCAGGCATGTTCCCTGGCCCTCTCATTTATGCAACGCCCCGTTTGACCCACATGCGATTTCCCACAACTCATTGGTATGTTATATACCACTGACGTTGCACACTCCACGTATTGCTTAGCGTGTTTCTTTTCACACATTTTACCCTCTCCCTTTTCGTTTTTTTTTATTTTTGAGCATAGATGAGACAGCTTATGTGGCGCTGAAAACACCACATCAGACTTCGTGAAACATCAGACTTCGTGAAAGCGTTTGATGAAGTGGTGCATTCAAAAGTGGTAATAAATATCCACTGAACGTTTAAAAATCTAGTCGTCACGCAATGGTTTTCGACTTACCTTTCCTTTCGCGAACAGTATGTAAGAGTTGGAAAGTGTGAATCTGGCCTTCCACAAGCGGCTTCAGGTGCACCATAGGGGAATGTCTTGGGCCCCCTTCTATCTTTTATTTTTATAAATAAATTTCGCAACGTCATTTAAGTACCAATAAAGTTATTCTTTGATGATTGTATTATTTCCAATGAAATACAAACACTGAATGACCAGGTCGAGCTAAATTACAAAATACAAAAAAAACTGCATGCTGTGACTCAATGCAAATGGTGCTGAACCCATTAAAATTGGTATGTTTGTCAATAACTAAACGAAATATGTTGCAATAATACAATAGCAAAGATACTAGGCTGCTTAACAAAATCAAGGAATATAAATACCTAGAATTAACATTTACTCCTGATCGACGATGGAATGCCCATTTGATGACGCTTTCAAAAATGGTAGCAAAATATTATGTTTTTTGCGGGAAAAAGTTAGCTACTTCAACAACTGAAATACAAATACTTGCTTGTACAACTTTCATTGGACCAATCATTGAATATTTCAAAATCACAGGGGACCTTCATACCATAAAAATTGTTCTAAACTGGAGAAATTCAAGAGACGAGCCGATCGTTTCATCTTTAATAAATATCGCCGCATTGAGTGTCCTACTAAACTATGCGAGCTTGCAAACCTTTCATCACTTGAATCTAGAACTAAGCTTGATGAGTAAGTATTTGTTTTCCAAAATATTTATAATTACATTAAAATTAATAAGTTCGACTGCTTTGAAATCCACTCAAGCGAAACAACAAGGCATCGCCATAGCATGTTGATCCCAAACCCATCTGTTCGTAATTACTGTTTTAAATTCAGTTTCTTGCCTAGAGCAGTGAAAGAGTAGAATGGTTTACCCGATAATGCTGTGTCATGTACATCTTCCAGTGAATTTGGTAAATGCATTGCAAACATTTTTTGATGGCCTTACAGTGACATTTTGTTTTTGAGCCTGAAAATAAATATCTGTTATTCTCTTTATTTTTTATAATTAATTTTTTTTTTGCCTTTAGATTTACTTCGGTTATTCATGGCATGATGTTAATATTTTTTACAGCGAAGTTATATACGACTCGTTGGATGGGTTTTTTCGTGCCCGTCGACAGAACAGTATAGTCGATAAAATACTTAACGGAAAACCATCGCGCGCTCCTTATCATCGTTCGCGCGTACGTTATCTCGTATCAGGTTGTTTTGACACTTGTTTTAATAATAAATCCACAAAACAAGTCTAAAAACTACGTGATAGATAAGTACGTAGAGCTCCGGGCACCCGTTTCTCGGTAAAGGGTTTGGTTGCATAAGCTGACGCGGCAACAGCAGCGTACGAAGTGTTTTAAATATAAATATGTTTTGGTACAGTGCATTTAATCCCTTTCGTCAATCATTTGGTATAGACCATTTCGTGGTTTACAAACAGGTACTGCCACTTACGTCCCAAGCGACTTCCGGCCGCACCGTCTTTGCAAGCCTGTTGAGCTCGCTTATGTCACCAATGCTAGAAAGCATAAATGCTACACGGACAACAATGTAACGAGGGCTTTCGGCTGTAAAATATTGCATATTGGAGGAGGCTAGTTGGTTTACAAGAATACTGGAACCATTTAAACAGATCTGGAACTCCTTCGTTTTTTTGGCGTTCACCTGGCAAATTGGCAGTTAAACGTTTCATCTACATTTCAAGCAGTGGTGTTACGGTGGCCTTTGTTGATTATTTTATAACCCGGAAGTTCTCTGGGACGTCAAAGACTTTAGCCCCACCTGGTGGCGTTTGCCATAAAAAGTACAATCGTTGCAGGTGATACCACAGCTTCGCTGTACAATCACCTTCACAGCGTGAATTGGAGCCTGAATTTTTTTTTATGGGGCCAACTGTTTAGTTATATATTTAGTTATCTATGTTAGTGTTTTTTTATGTTTGTGATTTTCACCCCTGTAATAGTCCTCATGGGCTGACAGTATTCATGTGTGAAACCAAATAAAATGAAGTCGACTAATATAATTAGCTTTCATAAGACGAAAATGACTAAGAAATGATTTTTGTATTTTGTTCAACTGAGTCGAATAAAGCAACAATTTTTTTCTAAATACAGCCGTTTTCATTAATTGGCCTCGCGATATCTCGCAAGTATCAAACATGAAAGGCATTTCAAATTGCACTTTAAAAATCTGCGAGTTCACTTTCCTGCAGAACATGTCGAATCACGCCAAGCAATAGTAGGGTATCCGCGCATTAGAAAGCTCGAAATACGATTAATTTTTTAAAAATGCGATGTGCTCCAGGGAAATGAGCATGACGACTCGAGAGACGACGAGAAACAGAAGAGTTTCGAAGCGAGCAGAGACGCCAAGCACAGCAACATCAGCATGCGGCTCAACGATCTGCTTCAGCGACCGATAACGTCACAGCACTGCACAAGCACGTGACCCCAGGTGGGGTCTTTGATTCAACCCGCGACTGCGAATACTATCAGAAGCATATGACAAACGATAAGTTTGTCGTTTCGTGTAGCGTCGGTGACCGGCCATGATTTCGGACGTGTCAACGGCAGGTCAAGAATGCTCTAAATGCTTGCTTTAGAATTCCCTCGTGAAGACGTCACGAGCTTTGTTCTTTGCTCGGTATGTGAGTCGACGCTCAATCGAGATAAGATCCCGCACCTCTCCCGGAGCAACGGCTTCAAGTATCCGCCAAAGTTCAACTTGCCTCCGCTAAACAAAAGGCTCATCTGACCGCGATTCCAGTTTATAAAGATCCTGACGGCTATAATCTACGGGAGTGGACAAACAATGTATCACAAATTGCCCAATAAATTTGTTGATGCGAGAAACGTTCTTGGTTTCTCAATAATGACGCTGAACAATTAAAAAGGCTCAACGTTACACCGTTAAAATTAAGCACTGGGTTGCAATAGCACCACTTGTCCTAAACCAAGAACATTTCATGTAGAAGCATAATTGTGAGACATTTTGGGATATTTTCATTTGCTGTTTCGCTTCGCAAGTTGGCCGTGCCTTCTCACCTCCCAACCACCAAAAAAGTAAGTCAAGAAAGTCTGTTTGTGGATGATTTTATGCGCATTCTGTAAAAGTAGGGAGAAAAGAAAAAGCCAAGAAGGGAAAGGGAGCGCAGGGAAGAGTCGTCCGATCATTCTCGAGGAATCTGACAACGCTGCAACTGACAGCAAGCCAGTTGCGTAACTGGCCAAAGACGTTGCTCCGCCCGCGATAGACTGCTTTTTTCACTTTTGAAAGAGGGAGAAAGGAAGGGGAGGGCAGCAGGCAAATTTTGGCAGCAGGCAAATTGAAAAAAAATTGCCTGCTGCCATTCGAATTCCTGGGTTTTGAAGATGGCCGTAAAGGCTGGTTCACACACCTGCAACGGTTGCGCTCGCATGCAACCGAAACGACAGTAACGACCAAAACACCGCAACAACCGCGCGACTCGTGGATTGCTCCGCGAAGCTACCCGTGCATCGCTCGCCACGCTGCGTACGGCGAACACTTGCCCCGGTGACTCTGTCGTTGCAGTCATTTCGGTTGCGTGCGAACGCAACCGACGCAAATATGTGAACCAGCCTTAACGGTAAACCAAAGAATGCACGTGCGGTGAAGAATCTGTCTAAATGGATCTCCAATCGACAGGAATCATTATTCGGAGTTGAAAAGGGGGCCAGGAGAGCTTTTCTCTTGGGAGAGTTCCGCTGCGTAGTTGATCTATTAAAACGTTGCTCAGGGCCAATCGATTACGTTTGAAAGTGTTGGCCTCGTCGGTGATCAGAGAAATCTAATCTTCGAATTTATTTACTCCTAGACAAGTAGAGTGCTCTTAACTTGACAAGGTTAATCACAAAGAAACTTTCAGTTCAGAAAAGCAAGCTAAGTTTCTTTGCCAAGGAATCGTATACTGCACACACCGGGGAAGCCTTGTATCACTCATTCCTCGGCGTGTGCTGGACAAACGTAGCCCCGTAAAAATGAATATACTACACCGAAAGTATAATAATTTCGTTGTACTAAAGTAGACTCAAGGTATATATATTACTTATAGTAGATAACATATAAAACGTATCATTCTGTTGTGCATCATTACCAAGGCATCAGCTGTTCGCGAGAGTGTAAAATTAACAAACACACGAATGAAATATTATATTATTATAAAAATGGGTTGTCTAAACTAGTTGCCAGACGAGGTGGACGCGCGAACCGCACCCATAAATTACGAAGTACACAATTAAGATAATAAGACAATACTAAAAATATACCTTTTCTTTCAGAGAAGTACGAAAATTAGTATGTTTTTACGTCATTGCTTTTTACCAAAAGTAAAAAACGCCTCCCACCATTCATCTCTCGCCTATTAGCAGTATGATGTTCTCGGAAACCAATTACCCGGAAGCCCGCCATTCTGATTAAGCACACGGATAACGGTAGTGCTCCGACTATCGCCCTGCCTAATAGTCAGGACGCAACGGCTGTTGTGTTCATCAGACGGCGTTGTCGGTCCTTACCTTGTATCCAAGTTCCTTAACATTTTTTCCTCGTCGGAAATCAGTTCAGTGAACCACAAGAACCGCTTAGCTACATAATATCAACGAGTGTAATAGACCTTTCCTAAATTCGCCTTCTCCGAGCTTGAACAGTACCTCTCTCCTGCGTAGTACCAGTAGTACCAGTACATATTTGCCCGAATGATAAGGCCTAGAAAACGGTGTACTATGTACGACAACTCAAACCCATTCGAAAACATGGCACCTCATATCAACGCTATCAAAATAACTTTGGCAAGTTCAGTACTTCCGCTCACACCAATACTTTAACGCGAACCACGCAGTAGTCATTGCAAGAATCAATGTTGGTACAAGCCCAGTCGTAATTGAAGACGATCTCCGACTCCTCGTCGGGCGCCTTTGCCCCTCTTCATGCTTCATGCTTCATTCCTGCATGCTTCATTCTAGAGCGCTTAGGCGGCAGGAGGGGTTGTGTCTACATATCGCCCCCAACCCAGATTATTAGCCTCTTGCCACCTGAGCGCTCTGGAATGAAGCATGCAGCCACCGACGCCCAATGCCTAACTTTTCAAGGTTTCCTCCGAAGCTACGTACAATTCGTGCATTTCACATCGCCAGCTTAATGTCTCTCCCATGCATCTTTCTCTTCCTTCACCCCTAGCTCGTCCATTACACTCCAAAGAAATATTTGTTTTAATAATGCCAATATGATTGTGGTTTCTTTTTGCTCGTGCTTACGTACAACCATATGCCTGGATATGACAATTATGCCCCGAAATAAACATTCCGTAAAGAAACAAATATTCGAGAAATATTTGCATATTGTGTTAAAAATATAAAGTGTGTATATATTGCCTCAAAATGCGTTTTGGGTCAATTGTTAATTAGTCACATACCTGTCTGATCAAGTCACTTCCTTTTTTTCTTTTTTTTTTTTTAGGGCAGAGGGGAGTTGCTTTGCTTTAACGTCAGAAAATATAGCGACACTATTTCTTAATTAGGTCCTAACTCTAAATATGCCTTGTGACGCATATGTTGCATTATTATTATTCCCATAATTCTCATGTGGTGGGACTACTTGCGCTATCCCGGCACTTCCAAAAAAGGTCTAGGGAATTCGCTTTCCCTTCGACAGTGTAGGTCCCTACCCTGTGAGCGGAGGGAGCTCAAAACATTGACCTATTTTCTTAGTTTGTCTTCTCTTTTTTTCCTTCTCTTTCGTCGTATTTTTCGAGAAAAAAATGCTAACATATTCTTTCTTCCAGAAAACCAACATTGCACTTCTGACTTTCTAATGAATGACGTGACGAGACATGGATTTATCTGCTTACCGACGCCCTGAAGCACCTGCAGGAGAAGAGTAAAAGAAAAAAAATTAGACGCACTTATACAACAATAAACAATATGCGTTCATCTAAATCAGAACTCTATATTGCCTGGACTGCCATTATTCAACCTTCATTGTCCACCACTTTCTTCTTTTTTGAAAACAAAATGAACGCCATCTTTCCTATGAGCACGTGGTAAGCGATTCCAGGAAATCTTTATAGACCGTTTACTATTGTATTTCTCCGCAAGTAAAGGCAAGAGGTCTATTGATTCGTTAACGGGCAGATAAAAAAAAAACGGCGACAGAAGCACTGAAACCTGATAAGTAATACTGCCGCGTGCGGTGCAGTTGGCAACTCACGCGGCGGCGGCTGCCACACGGTGGTTCGGGGTTCGAACCCCATTTAGTTCAGCTTTTTTTTAAAACTTTGCCCTTCTGACTAGTTCCAGCTCATACGCGGCTGCCATCCTGTGTTCTGGTTTAGAACTATTCTTAATATAGAGCTAGAACCAATGCAGCGGTAAAGCGCTGCTTCGGGACAGTCGCCCTTTCGTCGCAGACGTAGAATGTACGGTCGTTCTTCGTTTTAGTTTCAGGACCAAGTTAGCCTCATTAAGCTTTCATTTTCAGTTCTATAATCATGTGCTGATTTTATTCGTCAGCATATTTATTCCGTATGAAATGACTCCGTGAGAACTGGCGCTTTAAGATGCATTTATCTTATAATCTCGATATATTACAGAATCGGGCTTTCAATTATAATGGACATTTTGCGGAAATTACGGTTAGAAAGTAAATGTATTTGGTACTCTCTCTTTCTTTCCTTTTTTTCTGCTTGAGCTGAGAGGGAAGATAGTTTCTTTGTACGGTCTTCGGTACCTGGGACAACCCATGATGTGGAAAAAGCTAAGTTAGGGGTGCGGTATCTCGGTCACACCGGTTCAATGGCTAACAGGATGTACCTGACGTTTTCGAGTGGCAGAGGCCTTACGCGTGCGCTTTTTTCTACAGTCAGTGACAGCGTTCGCTTGGCAAAAAGGGAGGAGGTGGGAGGAGCTTCCACTTTACTCTTAATCAGTCACTGACTCTAGCCGCCAAGTCTCGAACCCACTCGTTTGTCTAGGTACCAGCACATATTTGGAAAAAGGTGGATTGTAGCATCGTTCCCAGCATCCATCGTAGTTCGCTTAGAAACGTGTAAGTCCATAGGTGGTCAGACTGATCCATGTCGCGGTTTGTGTTTTCTCATGACATATTTTGTTTTTGAGGGTAGCAACAAAATGGTTATATGCCGCCGCCTACCCTCTCCTCCATTTCTTTGCAAGAACGCGTAGCGTCCATTAGCTTGTCCGGGAAAGTATTCCCGTGCATTTTATTTTACACACAGTCTGAGAAGACACGATAGAGAGAAGGCCAACTTACGATTTGGGACGCGCAGCATATTGCCAGAAGAAGCGTGTAGGGAGTCATTTCTGATGCCTGGCAGCAGTAGATACGCGCATTAATTGGGTAGAAAAAAGAATCCCTTTTATACCAGGGATCTCTTGAAAATTACTGAGATAAGATCCTTGGCGCCTTTGACAGATAGGCTTGGTCGGTTGCCGTAAAAGAGGGAGGAGTAGTAGAGGGGCAGGCAAGGAGGAAGCATCTTTGAGTCAGCGCTACATAGATGTCGTAAGGGGAAAACAAATATTTCTGTTTGTTTTTTGCGGGAGACACGAGAACAAAAATGACCGGCTTCCTTCATACATTCTTTCTACGACTGAAGGGCGGTCCAAACCAAGCTGCATTTTGGTTTCCTGGAGGCAAAAGACGAATATTTCTTTTTGAGTGGTGCGACGTTCACGCGGTGACGTGTTCCGGGTTCCGTTTGCCGCGGTATATTTCAAATCTTAACGGTTAGCAACGACCAGACGGGATCGGAAAGGGGAGGGTGCTTCTCGCTTCTCGGAAACAGCACAAAATATCAAAGGGACCAAACGACAAAGGTTTAAGGAGCACTGGCTCTTGTTGTGTTCGCCTCCTGAAAGTAGCCCGCCAGGACGACTGTTTCAGGCAAACTTCTGTCACTTCATCATATCTCTTTTACCCTCACTTCCTCCTAGACGCCACTCAAAATTTAAAACAAAAATCTTTTTTGTTTATTTTCTGTGGCGTCCTCCACTTTGCGTGCTTGCTTTTCCACCTGTGGCCAGCGCAACGAACAACCACCTCGTCGCCGACCCTCCCCCCCCCCCCCCCCCAATGCTTTTGATTTCCATTGGCCGTTGTATTTGGCCTCCTGGAGAATCGCCGTGATGTCATTTCATCCGCCGCTCCGGCCGTTGGAGCGCCGGTGCGAGCTCTAAACCCAAGCGCACACCTTCGACCCGCAGAGGGCCCTGAATGTTATAAAATATGTCCGTGTTCCACCTCGAGGAAACCCGAATGCGGCTTGGTTTGGACTGCGGCCAAACCAAACACGATTTTCGATGCGGTTAGAGGAACACAGGCCTATTTATTTATTTTATTTATACAGTACCTACATCGCCAAGGGGGCATTACAGTAGGAGGGTTTAAATACATAAAAGTTGGTTGCATCACACTTGTTAAACGCAAGTAAAACATAGTGCTTGAGAGCACCAATACACAAAAAATGCAAACAAAGAAAAAAAAATTAAAGATCTGTTGCAAGAAAAAGAGGAATACAATCAGCAAGCACATTACGAAGTAATAACCTAAAAGAAAACACAATACAAGTATAACTAATAAAACACAATACAGGATATTGCACACAGAGAAAGTCTCATAGGTCCAATAGGAGAGAAGAAAAGCTGGCATCTGATGTTTCTGTCACCACAAGTTCAGGAAGGGCATTCCACTCATGAATGCTCTTTGGAAAAAAAGAATGTTTAAACAGTTCTGTTCTACATCTAATTTCTTTTATTTTAAGCGAATGATCTACCCTAGACGAAATGTAATCAGGACTATGAAGATACTTATCCTTGTTAATGCGTGTGTTTTGTAGAAAAATACTTCTAAAAAGTTTTAACCGCGAACATTTTAGTCGTAAAGCCAGCAAGTGGCAGCCAAGTTGCTCTTTAATTTTGGTGACGTAATATTTTATTCTCCCCGAAAGCAAACACGAGAGTCCCTGTAGTCGCCGAGCCCGATCTGCCACCCGCCTCCCTTCCCCGTTCCCGTTTCCTTAAGGCCATAGGGTTTGCGATCCTGCTGACTTATTAGGGAGTTGTAGTAGATCGTTTTTCTTCTCCGCTACGATATCCCCGAAGAAAACGCCGCAGCTGCGCATGCGCGCCGTCAGCCTTGTTTGCATAGTTCAAGGTCTTGTGGCGGATTACGAAGCGCTATCCGGGTGCTTAGCGGGCTGCGGAAACGGTCTACTACAATTCCATACTGCTCAGTACCGCATTGCCAATCCCCAAAAGGAGCCGGTGTCAGGTTTCACCAATCAAACTAAGGATTGGAAAGGCATCATCCACGTCTGTCATTTTTGTAGCAAGCAGCCCCAGAAGCGGAACTTTGTTTACCCGTTCTGTCAGACGCTGGGTAAAACCGATACCGACGTGCTTGCGTACCTTTTATAACGTGTTTGTCATCTTTCAGCTTTCTAATAATGCGGTGTCTAAAGGTACATCGGACTTATCTCGATCCCATAGTCTAGAGATACGTCATCAAGGCGCTATCATGTTACTTTCTTCCTGCAAGTCATTCCAAAAAAAAGTTCGCTCTAATTCCCTATGCGAAGGGCAAGTTCGTCTGCTTCTTGCGCAGGGGGTAGCGGTGACGTCAGAACGCCGAGCCCTGATTGGCTGATCGCGACCCCCCTATCTGAGCGTCGTCTGCTCCTTTGCAACGTCGTCTGCGTCTGTCTTACCTTTCCTGCGACTTTCGGAAGTGCAGAGGCCATATTCACAAAACCATCTTACGCCAAAAAAGTGCGTAAGACAAAACGTGAGAACAAATTCGTATTCACGAAACAAAATTATCGTAAGTTTTGCGCAGGTTACGACGGAATCCTACGATGATCAACTCAGCATGGCCGACAGCGTCGCTCAGTTACTTGGTCGCGACGATCAACAGACGTTTATTTTTGTACGTGCTCTTCTCACGCGTCCCGACTACAAGCAGCAAGAAAAAAAGTGAAAAAGTACTTGAAATAAACCACGACGAACAAGACCGCTGGATCCACAAACACCCGGGAAATGCTCCAACGGCCACGATTCCACCGACCCCGAGTAAGCGAGCTCGGCAGATAGGCCTAGCAGGCACAGCGGTGCTCCGACGGTCCTTGGCCAAGACCGTCTCCCCACGACCGGCTGGCGTGCTGAATGGACTATGCCCGCGCGACCCTTGTGAACCCTTCAATCTCTTCCTCTTGTCATCTCCTTGTTTTCCGAGTGGTGACTCTCGCCGGTGAAAAAGCGGTGAATCTCCGACAGACGCAGGAAAGGTAAAGCAGCAATCGCTTTGACTAGCAGACGTAAAGCAGACGATGTTAACTGCGCCGACCCGCCGACGCCGTTAAAGAGTGAGGAGTCTCGCCGTACACGAAAGGAGGGAAAAAGTATTTGGGAGGGAACTTGCAGACACTAACACGCTCACTCTCGGTTCTTAGCAAGCAAACCTCGGCGCCTCGGGACACGTCGCCAGTGAGTCCTTTGACTTCTCTCCTTGATGCGGGTCTGCTAGTTGTTAAAAACAACGTACCGCTCGATTTATTTCGTCTGCTCTCTCTGAAAGGCGAAGTCGAGCTCGCTCGTAAAGACCTGCGCTTCCGAAAGTCGCAGGAAAGGTAAGACAGACGCAGACGACGTTGCGAGCAGACGACGTTGCAAAAGAGCAGACGACGCTCAGATAGGGGGGTCGCGATCAGCCAATCGGGGCTCGGCGTTCTGACGTCACCGCTACTTTCTTTCTCATGCGCAAAAGACGAAAATGAGCCCACTTGCGAGGCGTATAGACACTGCGTGCTAAATGTTCCTATCGGTCAAATGAAGCTACAATAACTGAAGATTTAGTAAAATTAAACGTTGAATGCCCTTTAAACAAGAAGTTGGTGCGCCTTTGAGGTACGGCAACACACGTATGGTTCATACAGAACTTGAGCAAGTTTGCGAGTGCAGAATCGCTGTTAACCTGGAAATTTGAATTAATTCACATTAAATTTCCACATGCCACTAATACACTCATTCAGTAGAAAGGAAGCAAATTTATTTTCATGTGCTAAATGAACTCCACTAACAGCATAAAAATTGTCATGTGCTAAATGGCTTCGCAAGCACCATCAAGAAATTAGAAAAAAATAATACATTATTGCTATTGTCAGTCGAGTCATTGAGTCATTTATTTACAAACAGGTTAAAAAGCCTAAAAAGAGCACACATACGTAGGGAAGCATAATTAGAATAGCATGTAGCAAGCTCACATTTTAATCAAGTTTTCAGAGCATGTAGCTGCGTCTAAGAAATTAGAACATTCCTGTGGACTTAAGCCACCGACAAAAACAACTTAATGAACCGCTCAATGGAAACATGTTCCTGTACTCTTGGAAAGTTATTTTTGGACAAAACTGATCAATTTGTCAGACATCCAACTGAGGTCAAAACAGTCCTTGTTAGAAATACACCGGCCCATTTGATGCATGTGTTATGTAACCTGGGCATAGTGATACAAATATATATTCCACGTCCAAAGGATGTGTCCATTCTAAAATTCCAGCATGAATAAAAGCGCATTAGTCCAGTTAGTTATGCGACAATGCTACGCCTATTTTTTTCACAATGTTTTACGATGGCAAAATTGGTTTAAACCTAGGTTACATAACACACCATCGTTGTACATCAATAGGGTCACGGTTATGAGAATTAAAACAGTTTTGTCGCTCGAAATAATGCTGGAATCAAAGGCTCACATACAGTCACAATTTGGAGGAAAATAGTGTAATGAAATTTTTGCTTTTCTGAGGAAATTTTAGGACGATACTTTAAATAAAAATCTGAAGCTTTGTGCTTTAAAACAATTTACTTATAAAATACTGTAAGCTCAGTATAAATTAAAAGTGATCTCCATAAAAAATAAAAGAAATATCTTGATGGGTTGAAACGAGAAACCCACTCCCAACTCCAGACGCCCGCAACAAATGGCATGTCGGTGCTAATTATGATATACATTTTTTTTTTCTGTGCTTACAACAATAGTTGTATTCACCCTCTTTTATTCCTAAGTTTCCAAAGACATAATTACGGCATCCCTTTATCGCGATTTGGTAAGTTTCGGTTTCCAATTTTGTAAGGAGCTCGTACTGGTTACAGATCCCCATCGCTTGCAACACCAGTTCTTTTTTTTTTTTTCGACATGGTTCTGTCAGGCCCGATGTTGCGTTAGGCGCGCTTGTGTCGGGGGATGGAAATGCTTTTAGACATGAAAATGTGCTAATTTATTCAAGTTTATCTATCTGTGAAGTTTCTTATTATGAAGATTATGTTCAAGAAGAGGATGGAAGACCTACGACGCGAGAGTCTAACCAGAAACTCAACACAGTAATTTCTCAGACGCAGCTACAAGCTCTAAAAGCTTTATTAAAATTTGAGCTTGCTACTTGCTATTGTTAACTTTTCTAGGTCATACTTAGGATTCCGTGTTTTCTGAGTTTCTTTCTCGTAAAATTCGGAGGGTGTTTTTTCTAAGTTTATTTTTTGCTAGGGATTCGGAGTTTATCGGCGTTTATTTTTGTTAAATTCCCAATTCTTTGAAATTGAAATTTATTTTACTGCGTAGAATTAAAAAAAAAATTTGGAAACTATATAAACAAGATCGGAGTACCATGACCCGTTGTCCCGAAATGACCTCGACGTGCTATAAAGTAAACCCTTTTTTGTCAGTAGTTCCAAATTTCAAAAGAAACGGAAGTAGAATCTCCTCAGGACCACTGACATTGTGCTCTTCAGAACTTAGTTGCAGAACTCCGTCTCTTTTGCTGTTTACTTTGCCGCTCTGATCTTGACATTCGGAGTCTCTAAGATAAATCCGAATTGACGGAAAATTTACCGGCGAATGTTTTTCGTTTTTTTTCGGATTTATCCGAAAACACGGAACCCCAGTCATACTGCAGCCCCTATATTTATGCTTCCCTACGAATGTAGCTCTTTTTAGGCTTTTTAACCTGTCTGTAAATAAATGACTAAACGACTCGACTGACCAAAGCAATTATGTATTATTACTTTCTAATGTGTTGATGCTGTCAGTTAAGTCATTTAGCACATTACAATCTTTATGCTTTTAGTGAAGCGCATTTAGCATTTGACAATCTTTATGCTGTCAGTGAAGTTTATTTAGCACATGACAATAAATCTGCTTCCTTTCGATTTAATTAGCGTATTAGTGGCATGTAGTAATTTATGTGAATTAATTATAAGTTCTAAGTTAACAGCGATTCTGCACTCGTGAACTTGCTCATGTACTGTATGAACCATACGTGTGTTGGCATACCTCAAATTCGAGACAACTTCTTGGTTCAAAGGTATTGAACTTCTAATTTTATTAAATCTGCAGTTCTTGTAGCTTCACTTGACCGCTAGAAACATTTAGCACGCAGTGTTTATAAAGAATTGGAACGACTTCTTTTTTTTTGCGTTGACTTGCAGAAAAAAAAGTGCACGATAACGTTATGATCACGTTTCCTGAGACTCTGGGATCGAGATACGTCCGACGTATCTTTAGACTCTGGGATCGGGAAACCTCCAACGTACCTTTAGACACAGAGTTTTAAATAACATTACAGATACCGAAAGCTATCACGGTGGAATTTCAATTCCGTCGGTGAACCTTATCGTTCATCAACACGAAATATGGAGATTGTGCGAGGGGTCGGCCAAGCGGCGACGCAAGTGTTACTGACGCTGAAATTATATTTCTTGGATGTTCATGAGGCTGAAGAATATCATAGCTTGCTTTGCGAGCGATGAAAATGGCCCTTGGGCGGACGGCAAATCAGCTCACGATCCCGACTCTGCGCGTGCAACTTTGCGTGCATTAATTTGCCTATGCTTTAAACGCCTTTGGTCTGATGGCCTTACAAATGCTCGTGGTAAAGTGTTTACGTTAATTGAAATTTTAATAATATAATTCGTATACGTATGCAGGCGTGTTATTTTTTTGTCTTTTTAAGAGCATGCCCAATTACTGGAAGCGTATCTCTATGGTAGCAGAAGAAAACGGCCTAATTGCCCCCATTTAACTCCATGTGATGTATTGAATGCCCAAAATATGCACATCAATCTTTCTTTATTTCAGAATTGTGCATATGGGAAAACAAACACCGTTTAGTTTGAACTGTCACTTCCAGGTGAAAGAGAGACTACTGCAATTACCCAAAGGCTTTTTCAGTCTCCAAACTCCCTACAGCTGGACCCCCTGAAAACAAAGGAAACACGGGGAACAGCAAGCTTTTGAACTCCTTTCCAGTAGGAGATGGTGCTCTAGTAGCAGACGTGAGACCCGTTGAGGGTGACAGTTGGCTTAAAAAAGGCATCTGATATTTTAGCATCCGGACTACATGATTTAGTGAAAACCTATATTCTAGAGCGTGTAACGCGCAAATCTTTGAGCACGGACTAATAACGAACTAGACACCTTGACTTACATCTGTTGTAAACTACTTGTACATTACAATCATCAAGACCGCAAATGCCAAAAATTTAGCACATTGAAATACTAACTGAATACAGCAAAAGTCAATGCGAGCAGCGTAAACAAATATAAAATAAATTACTAGTATATTTCAGCTTTCCTTTTTTATTAGCTTGCCCTTGTACTTGGGCTGTCTCACAAGGGACTTGCGATTCTCTCTTCATGGCCCAGGAGATACTTAACATGCTGCTTTAGCAGCAGTTTTTTTGCTTCGGTGATTTTGTTGAGAAGTATGAATACTAAGAAAAAACATAGTGCATTTAACCTGTGAATTCATTCAGACCATCAACAGCATAGATTTTGTTAGACTTAAATCTATATTAATGCTCCTGCAAGTAGGCCACATTGCTTCTTTCTCATTCACCAATCATTCCAGCGCTGCCTTCCCTGTTAACAGGCTTGAGCTGAGCTAGTTGGTTCATACTTGACTTAGGCCAGCTGAACTAGAAAAACATATACATAAAGAAAATACCATTCACGCCGCTGGACTAACAACTCATTTCATTTTTCATCCTCTTCTACTACGAGCCCCACTTGAGGGAACAATTCTCTTTTCCACTTTTTTGCTTCCTAATTCACCTTAAAATTTTTAGTCCCGAAGAAGTATTTTTTTCTCGTGCAGCATGAGAGAAGGTGCACTAATGCAGTCATCGCCTTTTTCCTCAATGGCAAGTGCCTCTAGGATTTCACGTCCCAGTTTTGTCTTGTTCCTTGCCAGGATGTTTACGTCGTAGAACCGTGCCGAACATTGACACTCACGACAATCCCTGTTAACCTTGCCTGAAATATTGGTTGAAGTTTCGCCTGTAGCTACTGGCAATGCCTCATCGGTGTCTGCCGAGAGACTGAACGACCAAGTTAAAATTTGTGAAGGTACCTGTAATATCAGTGCAATGCTTTACTGCTACACAAGATATATTTGTTCCTAATACACCATAAAAATACCTTTTTACTTGGCTCTTTTTCAGAGCTCACTGCAGAACCTGAAAAGTTTCAGCGGGAGCTTCGTGTTCAAGTCGACACCTACCAGTGATCCGTTCAAGCGAGAGCAACTGAAAAATATATCCAAAATCACGAACAAAAAAGGGTTGCTTGAACAGACCGGGGTGTGCTAATTAGATATATTTTACAACCTCACAGACCTGTACACATAAACTCGCGTGCTCCTGATGAAACGCAGCTTTTGCTTAGGTGATGATAATGTCGTTCTGCTCAAGTTTATGAAGCTGTATTACGCTGTTACGTTTTCGCTGTTGTCAGTGTTGCTTGGTGTCCACCGTACAACTGTGTCCAATATGTTTAAAAAATCGATTGTCACTTGTTTCCTGCCTCCTGGAGCACGCCACCTTCTGATCAGAAAACATATGTTATTCAGCTGCCTCACGACCTCCTTTTTAGTAATATAACGAAACAACAAGGGTGCATGATTGCTCCGAAGTTGAAATTGAGACCAAATAATTTCATGCCGAGGCTGCTGACGTGGAGTCATTATAAGCGAACTTACACAGCGAAGGCGCTCGTGAGAGAGACACAAGGATGCTTGGTCAGCTAGATAAGCCCAGCATACGGTCGAAAAGCGTGAGATACGTTTATCTTAAAAGCGCCCCAGCTGCTCGACAAGTGCAATAAACATGTGGATAGCTTAATGGTCTATAAGGGGTTTCTGATTAATGAGATATGTGGAGAAAAAATGTAAAGTTGATCAGACCTCCGAGGGTGAATCAGTTCATAGCCAGTGCTCGCGTGCATGTGTAAAGAGCATCTCATAGGATGAAACTGTACAGGATTCTAAGGAACCGATTTGACCTGGACCTTGTGCCATACATTAGTAAGATATTTAATAAAATCACCGGAATTATTCATCTATCTAAGCTTTTGTTTAGTGAAAATAAATTTCTATTGGAGTTGAAATGTTTCCACCAAAGCGGTTTGTCTGGCGTAAATACACATAGCTCCGAGATGCTGTGTTATGTGCATGTTTTGTCAACTTAGTTATATCATTGTAACCTAGATTTATAGAGTGTTTTTTTTATTCTAAGAGTATGTTGCTAATACAACACAACCTTTTAGTTCTTTCATTTTTATTGTCTGCAGCGTATCAATGAGGAAAAATACAAAACACATTCAAAAGATGTTCAAAATAACCATCACAACAAGACGTTTTCTAAAGTAGAACTAAGCATGAATTCCTTCTATACACAATCCTTTCTTGTTGTACAGTAAACATGGTTATTGCTTCAAGCATTTCTTAACAAACGCATCCGTGTTTCTTGTTAGGACTATTTCCCGTAACCAGAAATACATTTGGTACAGAGTATTTGCTAATTAAACGTAACGTACATTTTTAGCTTCTACTCAGTATCTCAAATCCCTTTGTCAACATTGAAAAAAAATATGTTACCGAAGCAATCCACGGAACTAGGTATCCTCAGACTCTAGGGCAAAGCTAAACCGATCGCAAGCATGTAGCCAACCTACACACAGAACAGAAACAAAGGCACGAGCAAAAACCGTCTCCAAACGCCAACAAAAGACCGAATGGATAACCCTAAGTACGCCCGCCTCTCATTGAATGGAACGTTCTCATTGAATGGAACGTCACGCTTGGAGCTAGTAAAGTGCTGGCGACGTCATCCGCAATTTACATCTTTTGTCTGAAGCTACAGTGGTTTCACCAGTGGAGGATCGTGACGCTAACACTCGGTATGGTCACATTCGACCATTTTCGGAAATCGTCGGTTCTGGAGGGTATCAAAATACGCCAGCGCATTTTTAAGCGAGCGCAGAAACTCCCTCGACAAAAAAGCTGGATCTTTTTTTTTTAATTTATTGAGCTACAGTGGACTAGATTGGGCTTCCCTAAAGACCCCTGTGTGCCAATTGTTGCGTATCGTTTGCTCCCAAGCTCGTTCGAAGGAGTTTCATCTCGTTACCAATGCACGCATTGTTTTATTGTCAAAATCCTTGAACCAATTTTTGCTCCAGGTCGAGCCAGTTATTTCTGAACTGGTCAATTCTGATTTTTGAAATGGTTACCTCAATGCGTCAAGTATGGTTTGAGTTGATGCTGAGGGGGGCAAGGGGAATAGGGTTTAAAAGCGGATTTGTGGGCACTCTTGAGCTCCGTGTGTTTCCCTCCTGACGTTCCTAATATTTTCTTTTCGTTTTGCAGTTTGAAGGTACATGCGCTTCTCCTCGCCCTTAACCTGAAGACAAAATACTCACTCTTGGTTGATGATCAGTGACATAGGCTGCTGTCCTTAGGCCGATGTCTCTCCTGAGCGTGGACGTTTGTCGTTCACTTGTGTACTCATCAAGTATGGCTGTCTGCTCTTCTAGTTCGGCTGTTACGGATATGCAGTGCCGGACTACGTGTCAAGACCCCCGAATCACGCAAGGGATCTTAGGAACTTATTACGGAATGCGTCATAAGCCGATTCTGCAGCCAACCTAACAAAAGCAGGTTTCAAATATCTACATTAAGTGAGTCTCTTTTGCTCCTAAAATCTTTCTGCACCCATTATGGTGCATGTCCCGAATTATTTCGAAGTAAACTTCGAGCAACTACTGCGCTTCTTGAAAGTCATAAAGGTCAAAGCAAAATGTGATTTGCAGCGAAGACGTCACAAGTACAGCCCCCTTTTTAATTTTTTATTCTTATATTACCAGCTTGCAATTTATTTGCCAAACATCCTCGAAAGTAATTAATTTACTTTTTCAATATATTTGTACTTTACTCAAGATATTTTTAAGTAAAATTAACATCAACACTACACTACATACATTTTAAAATGGGTATTTAGTGTCTTATCTTAAATACTTTTGTTGAGTATTTGGCACCTGTAAAACATTTATTTCGCATTGTTGTAACAAAAATATCTTGGTAATGCATTCCCATGAATATCTGTCAGGTGACAACATACTAAAAGAATATGATATGCAAATTCGTTTGGTGCACTTTGCCCAAGTTGCATTTTGCGCCATAAAGACCTTAATCATTATCATCATCATCAGAACCTGTTACACCACTGGCACCTAACAGTTTTTTTTTCGACTTTTAGTAGTTTTGGTGTCACCCCCTTTTTAACAAAGACTGTTACAAGAGTGCTGCGTCAGCGTTAGGCTGTAACCAGTCCTCAGCGGCTGAGCACAAGTCCCAGGTGAACATAGCACCCGTAGTCAATTTGTGGCCTGCGCTGAAACTCGAGTCACTGGTACACCCGTGGTTCATATGATGTGTGCCAAGCTAGCCCTTGAATTGTTTGACAAGCTTCATGCGAAGAAATGGTGTCCTGGTGACTCGAAGTCAAGCATAGTAAAACGGTGAAAGCGTCGCAGTTGTGGTAGCTGACTATCGGGCTCCCATCTCGATCGGCGATTTTCACGGTTCCTGAACTGATCCTCGTCAATAGTGCTACAGAGGTTCCTAACAACATCCGGCACTCCTGGATATCACTCTCGACAAACGCCTGTTCGTATTTTGTCAACTGCAACCAAAGTCTCACCACCGCTGGGCTAAGCCTAACCGAACGAAATAGGAAGAAGTTACCGACATCAGCTACTCACATTTATGCGGCTAGACATTTGTGTGCGGTACTCAACACCTACGCGCTCAGTATCTGCCCAATTAAAGTGCCAGTAATTTTTTCGGAGACATCGACACTCACCCAAGATGGCACTAGACGACCATGCATGTTGTGCTCGCCGGAGCTAGCAGAAGCCAGCTTTCGGATCCGACTTCGCCGACCGGCCAAAGATGCGATAAAAATTGTGAAAACATTGCCGTATTCGCCCGGATTAATGAGGTGAGTGCAAGTCGGAAGCCGCACGTTTTTTGCGTGCCTCCGTCGTCCTCTATGTTTCCCGATACTTGTCGGCCTTCGGCAGCAGCTCGTCTCGTCGCCCACGAACTACGTACGTCTGGCGGCTTGCTCTTAGACGGCCGCCTTTTTGTCAAGCACCGCCATCCTTGTGGGAGGAGCGATGCGGTTGCCCGGCGCTCGGTCAGTTAGGCCTAGTTATCAACCGTTTCGGGCTGGCTCCCTTCGCCATTGGCCGCATCACCCGTGGCTGCTTTTGATCACTGGTGATGTGCCCACTAACCCTGGCCCACGGCCCACCTGCCCTCGCTGTTTCCGGCCAGTGTACGACAATGTGGCTGCACTGCAGTGCGATGGGTGTGATGCATAGCTTCACCGCAAGTGCGAAGACGTATCTCTCGTGACGGCCTGAAGCTGAGCCGGTTGGCTTGACATGCTTACTTGAAACTTGAATACCAGCTGAACGTAGAGGAAAAGCGATAGAGTGGAGAAAATTAAAAACCACACTGCTGGGACTATCAACCTTTTAATAAAACTTCCTTTTCCTCGACACTATCATAAAAGATACATTCTTCTTCATCTGTCGAATCTTAGATCTTAGCACGGTGTAAGATAATACTCTTCAGGTGAGGACAGCGCGCTCCTCGCGCAGTGATAAAGTTCGCTTTTCACTCTCTCTCTTTCTCTCCCTCACTGTGGTTTCAAGCGGCGCCGGCAGATGACTCGTCGACCCGTGGGCACGGCAAAGACGGCTCGCGCCGCCTCATGCTCCACACGCGCAGAGCTCCAGCGAGGTTGTCGCTCGTGCAGAAAGACCACGGTGTACCGGGGTGTCATGGCAACGAGGTAATTTTTTTCGCTCTCACACAGATTCGCCGTGTGGCCGCCGTGGGCACTGTCAGCCGCGGGCACGGTGGCCGCGGAATAATGCAGCCTTTCGGATGCCCGTCGAACGAACACTATCTGATTCCTCGCGCATTCAGCCCTGCCATGACCTAACCTAAAGAGTGTATCTTACACCGTGGATCTTAGATAGAAAACTTTCTTTTTCTCGACACTAACCGTAGAGTTAACCTTTTCTTCAGCTGTCGGATCTTAGAAAATCTTTTTTTCTCTACACTTTCGGCAGCGGTAACCTCGTCTTTCTCTGTCGGATCTTGGCATTCAAATGGTCTCGCCCCTGTTGCTCCGAGGGGCCGCTCCCCGCAGATATATATATATTTTTGTTTTGTAAAACGGGGGCTGGCCACCAAAGCTCTTGTCTCGGTGCTACAGAAATCCTGCCCTCATACGGTGGGGCGCAGCTTTCAAAGACAGCTTTGTAGACTCCAGGATTCCGGTTACTCGAGTACCCTCCTCGTACCGATATGTGAGAAGCTCTGCAAGCAAGTGCGACATAATCCAGAAAAAAATGAACCAACGGAAAAGAAACCCCCAAAGCCTTTCGTAGTGGTACCATATATACACGGGATCACTCATCGTCTAAAAAAGATCGCTTGCCGACAAGGCATCCATGTCGTGTGCTCAGCCCCCAATAAGGCGTACTCCATGTGCCGTAGGGTGAACCGCAAGACCGACCAGAACGTGACGACGACATGCGGCACTGCGCATCGAATATCTTACGCCACATGCGAAAAAGGAGTTTTCTAAAATATCGCTATGTCATGTGGCAAATGCTACATAGGGAAAACAGGGAGGTGCATAAACGACCGCACCAGAGAACATGCAGCCTATGTGGCCACACTAATGTCGGCTGGCCAATCTTCGGCACATTTTCGGGAATGCGAATGTGCTCCCGACTTCACAAACGTCACCGTCGTCGCACGACACCCGAAACAGCTTGGGAGGGAGATCCTCGAGTCGCTGGCAATTAAAGAGAATGGTGGAGAATTCGTAAGTGTCACCTCCGTTGCACTCTTTCCTAAAGAAAAAAATATATCCACGGGGAGCGGCCCCTTGGAGCAACCAAGTCGGGACCATTTGAATTCCAAGATCCGACAGAGGAAGAAGTTACCGCTACCGAAATTGTAGAGAAAAAGAAAGTTTTTCTAAGATCCGACAGCTGAAGAAGAGGTCAACTCTACGGTTAGTTTCGAGAAAAAGGAAGTTTTCTATCTAAGATATATGATCCGACAGATGAAGAAGAAGATACCTTTTAGGATTGTGTCGAGGAAAAAGAAGTTCTATTAAAAGGTTGATAGTCTTAGCAGTGTGGTTCTTTGTTTTCTCCTCTCCATCGCTTTTCCTCTACGTTCAGCCGGTATTCAAGTTTCAAGTAAGCACGTACTTCTCGCCTCGTATAGGCGTCTTTCATCCTCGCCGTCCCAGTGGTTTTGCGTAGCATGCCCATTCCCGCCCTTTGACGATGACTTCTTCCTACCCAAGCAACGAAAGCCATCCGCTCCTCCAACAACTGCCGCCTACGTTTCAGGTGCCCGAGAACTGTCGTTCCCGCAATCATTTGAACATCTGGTACTCCAATGTCTGCTCTGTCCGAAACAAAATACAGGATATTCCCACTCTCCTACTATCGTCTCCACAATGAACGCTTTCTGCCTTCTCTCAAACCTGGCTCGATTCTTCAGTTCACGAAAGGGAACTCGTGACCAGTGACCAGTATACTGTCTTTCGCAAAGATCGGTGCAGCGGCACTCGGGGTGGTGGTGTCATGGTCGTCATTCACTCGGGTATTCGCTGCTGAAGACGCACCGACATGGAACTTCCTGCTCTTGAAGGTGCATTTATGGAGTTTGGTTTGGCCCTCGGACTTTACTGCTTGCGTATGTTTATTGCCCGCCTACGCACCGTGCGGAATCGTACGACATCCTCAGCTGTTCCCTGGAGCTCCTCGGCTCACACAAAGCATTTTTGAGGACATATTTTATATTGTAGAATTTAATACTCGCATCGATTGGAGTGATTGCCCCAATCCTGTAGCAGCAGACTCTGCCTCATCCTCACTACTGGACATGGTGGAAACACTGGGCCTTGTGCAGGTCTGTTCAGCGCCGACATACCACAGCCCTTCTGGCACCCCATCTTTTTAGATCTCTATTTTATCTTCAACTCGGCCTTTTTTGCACGGTGTTCTGTTCAAGAAAGCCTCTGTGACCATCTGGCCGTCTGTGTGCAATGTTACACCGCACTTCCGAGTATTGGTCATGAAGCCCGGATCATCCATGCCTATGGCCGAACAATTGTGTCGCATGCGAAATCTTGTCCACTACGCACCCTGGTGCTTCGTGCGTGACAGCTCTTCGCCAGACGAGATGTACGAGATGTACCTCAAATTTATGTCAGCTATATCAGCAAAATGTGTACTTTCATTCAAGGCACGACGTAAATGCACCCCGCCTTGAATCACGCATGAGATTATATCTCTCACGCACCTAAAGCGCAGACTTTTTCGCCGCTCCAAGTATTGCCAGAGCCACCCCAGTTACCTAGAGCCCAAGAGGATACAAACAATATTCAAAAAGGCTGTTTATCTGGCACACAAATCATACCTGGAGTAGATATTCATTCGGGCAGTGAAAAACCCGAAGCTTTTCTGGAGCTACATTAACTCTCAGCGGAGCTTCTGTTCTGCGAGCCTTGTTTCGATACGCCTGATGCCCCTGTGTCGTCGCCTCGCGATATCGCCTGTCTCTTCCCATTTTTATTCCCTCTTGTTAACCTCTTCCGCTTCAAGTTAAAGCCCCAATGACACCAACTCAAGCGCGCCTACATCCCCGATCTCATGTGCCACCACATTCAGCAGTATTAATTGCCCTCACAGACGATGAACTGTCCCAAGCCCTCTGTCATCTCCGGTCCACCAGCGTGCTGGTCCCGATGGGCTTCACCCTCTGGCTTTCAGGATAGCCTCCTTTGCCTGCCCTACTGTGCTCATGCGGATGTTACAGTTCTTCCTTGACTCTGGGAGGGTCCCTACTGCCTGGAAAGTATCACACGTTACCCATAATGAAGGCAGCTCATCGACACTGCAACGATTCGAACTCCTACCGCCCTGTCACCTCAACCTCTCTTGCCTGCCGCACATAAAAACGCACTGTCGACAAACAGCTCCTCTCCCACCTCGAGTCTTCGACGCAGCTCAGCTCAGCCCACCATGGCCCAATCGGTCATGTGAGACCGTCCTCGCCTTCATGGTGCGTACCGCAAGTGCTTAACTCGACTCTCGTGCGCCTTGTGAGATCGCGCAGATGAGCCATTCCAAGGCTTTTGACCGCATAGACCACGGCCTGCCTTTCCTCAAGTTTCGCCGGGCTGGTATGGACGGCCGTATGTTGCAGTGGTTGACTAGCTTCGTTACCGGACGTGATCAATCCGTTCGATTTACGGGTGACTTGTCTGACCCCTTATCTGTGGCATCAGATGTTCCACAGGGCAGTGTGCTTGAACCGATTCTTTTATTGTCTTTAATAATGATATCACTGACCAACTCTCTTCCATGCCGTCCCTCTGCGCTGATGACATAACTCTCATCCATCCCATCAATACATCTACCTCATACAGCTCTCTTAAGTCCGACCTTGACTACTTCCACCGGTCGTCCGTGGAAAACCGCCTTCCTTTCAGCCTGTCGAAATGCTGGTTTGTAACCATCTCTCTGCAACAATCTTCTCCTACTTCCTGTGGCCTCCAGCTAGGAGGGTTTTCCCTAAAACAAGTCGCCACAATTCACATTCTGGGTGTGCGCATCCACCATCGCCTCCACTTTGGAGAACAATTCTCATCCGTCACTGCAAAAGCTCAGCGCCTTCTTGGCTTAGAGTTCCGGGTTACTCGAGGAATGAGCCACGCAGCTTTTTGGAACTTGTACACGGCCCAAGTCCTTCCAACTCTACAGTACTGTTCTGCGGTCTACCACCCACACCAGGTCTCACTCCAGACGAGGCTCAAAGCCGTGCAACGTCGGGCTGCGTACACCCTCCACTTCCGCCTGAATCCTGACACCGACCTCTCCTACCGGTGTGCTGCCGCTGCTCCCTTCTACCAGGCTGCAGGATGGCAAAGCCTCTATCACAGGAGACAGCCTGCGTCCATCCGTGTGTTTTGCCAGCTGACGCAGCCCTCCTTCTCCGACAACCCCGCTCACCCTAGGAATAATTCACGCACTGGTGCGTTCCACCCCATCCTCGCCCGCACGCTTCGCCTACGCCAGTCGTGCCTATTGCGAGCTGCCGTATCTTTGCAGCGCCTGCCCGACTCCCTGACTGCTGTGATTCCCGCCTGCCGAGAGGACATTCGCGTACTACAACATAATGTAGCGCATGCAAGTTAAGGTTCTTTAACTTGTCTTCTTGTGTAAAAGTTTTGTTCTAGTCATTCCCCAACTCTCCTCCCACTTTATTTTTATTTTTATTTTTAGGGCTATGATAGTTAAGTTCAGTGGGCACACCAGATGCATGAGCCTCCACCTTTCCACCGAACTCGCACTCCTGTCGTCTTCCCACTTTTTTCTTTCAATTGCAATAAAGTATGAAGTATGAAGGTACAGCTGTAACAGAAAACGTTTAGCGCAAGTGACTGATGAGCGGAGCGGCAAACTCCCGACACGCGGCGCTATTGTTACCGAGCACGCCGATAGCTAGTGCCATCACATTTCATGTCTCAACGCGGGGGTGGCCGTCAAAATATTGAGAGATAAGATAACTCCCGAAATGCGGGCTCTATATTGGGCTGCTTTTTGCCGACCACCCAACGTGAAGACATGGAAGGTGACTGGCACTCGGGCTATCGGCGCGCTCGGGAACAATAGCGCCACGTATCACGATTTTGCCGCTCCGGTCACCGGTTACTAGTGCTAATCTTTTTCTGTCGCAGATGTACTCAATGGGCCTTTATCTAGGAGGTGTTCAGTGTGTGTGCTCACACAAAGGGTGAGAAAAGTCTGCACGATGCGAGGGAGAATAGTACAAAGATATATTTTGAAGCAAATTGGAAGTTGCAAATCAGCAGGGTCAAAGCTGGTGTGTGCGATAGTAATTAGATTTCGAGTATATTTAGACAGCGGGATGCTATTTTGTACGTCTCGTGTCTATGCTGTAGTTTCGAAATGTAGCCAGTGCACTACGACTGCTAGCTTCGGGCCTTCAACGTGCATCAGGGAGTAGTGATACAACACAAGCACGCCGGAAGGACGCTCACCCAGAACTAAACAAGAAGGGTTGGGGATTGAACCCAGAATTCCTGTGTTCTGAGAGCGGGTTTTAACCCCACATGCTTCGAAGTGTGGTGAATGCGCCTGCGCGACCCAGGAGACGAAACACCTTGCTTTGCATATCCACCCGAGTCCCAGTTCTGGAAGGGCTTTCATTCGAGACACCACATGCAACAATGTTTCTGCTGTTGAGCTTCAAGGTTCACCCGTGCAACGTTCCAACAAAGCAGCATGCAATGCATTCTTTTTGATCACTGCAATTGCAAGTATAGTGCGGAAAAAAATGTTTAGGTGACCAATATGTACAAAGGTAATATTGACCTCATGTAACGCTACTCGAATGGCTGGCGGCGAATTAATGCCTTCTGTGCTGTGTTTAGATTCATCACTTGCAGTCTTGGGTAGTAACGCGTTAGAGAAACTTCGTTTCCTTTTAGTAACTTTTAACTGTATTGAGTTACTTTTTTAAAATGTAACTTGTAACTGTAGTTGTGTTACTTCGAAAAGAACGATGAAAGTAAAACTTCATTTCTCGTTACTTTCCAGTTTTTTTATGAATACGATATCATTGAACGCGTACAATCTCGCCATTCCGTGCACTTTCCAAAAATATGTGTTCCGACATTTCGGGTGTCAAGTTGGCCTTGCACAAACTTGTGAATGTGTTCTTTCTCGCATGTAGACTTGATGAAAAAAGAAGCGTTCTTTCTTGTGTGTAGATTGGATGAAAAAAAAAGCTAGTTATCCTTACGCACGCGCTTGTACTTTGTGACTGAACACTTGCAGCTTAGTATCTTAAAGCACTATCTAACAACAGCTTTCAGCTTCTTCGTCACCGAGATTAGAATCTTCGTCAACAACGGCAGCCCGGATGGTCTGCCGCTGCTGAAGCAATCGGCGTCGTCGAGGAACGTCAAGCTGCCAGTTTGAAAAATGGTTTGTCCTGTCCTCGTCCTTTTGCCTTTCCTGTTGCTTTACTTCATCCCCGCGTGTCGCTCTCATCACGTTCCACAAAGCACAGAGCAACGTTGCTAGATTACTTCAGTTATGAAACTCCCGCGAAAGGAGGTACCCGCCCTCACTCACTTCAGTCCGCCTGCCGTTGTTACAAGCGCCATCTAGATGTTTGTTTGTAAACTCTGTGTTCCATAGAGTAGAGTTTCTGTATAGTTGCGCGTCTGTTTTCCACGTGCCGCCGCGCCGCTATTCGCCGAGATCCGATCACGTGAGGAGCCGGATCAACTGTCGTGCAGCAAAGTAGCCGTTGCGCGCGCCCCGGCGTACGTTCCCCTGCTTTTGAGCGCGCCGCGCGCCTCGAACGCGCGGCGCCGCTATTCGCCGAATTCAGTCACGTGAGGAGCGGGATCAACATGCCGTGCAGGAAAGCCGGCGCTCCGGGTGTGAGCGCGCAACTCTGGCTCCCGTAGGGAGCCTATACAGGAACTCCACCATAGACTACGGTGAAACGCCATCTAGACGTTGTGCTTTGAAACATACGGATCCCATAGAATACACTGCCGTTACCATAGCAGCCGTCTGTGTCCTCGAACGACGGGAGCCGAGCTGAGGGGGGGGGGGGGGGGGGGGGGGGAGAGGGAGTGCAAGCAGCGTCTATGAGAAGTTTCGTAAGTGAACTAATATACAGTCGAATCTCTTTAATTCGAACACGCTTAATTCGAACTTTTGGTTTATTCTAACTGAAGCTGTGGTCCGGACTACACTATATGTATTTGAATGGGCGAAAACGCCCGGTAATTCAAACGCTTAAACGCCCGCGCCGGTTAATTCGAACATCCCGCGCCGCCGAGCATCTGCAGGAGCGGGCTAACTCACGCGGCAGCGCCAGGTCGGCGCAGCCGTAGCCTTGGCGATTGTAACGCGCTCCGGGCGCCCGAGCGAGCGAAAGTGCGAGAAAAGAGCGACCGATGAGCGAAAAAAAAAAGAGAAAAGTAGGGTGACGTCACGGCGACGTAAAATATGTTGATCACCCACTCCGGCAACCAGGACGGGTACAGCCGTTAACATCCATGTTTCCTCGGGGCGCTCTTTCTGCGCTCAAGCGTAGGGTTCTTGTTTCCGCCGCCTCAAAACATGGCGTTACAATCGCCGCCTCTCATGCTGCCGGGCCGCCCCTACTCGCCCCTAGATGGCACAAGTTGTCCTGTGCGTCCTAGGCGGCTAGCGGCCGGTTCGCCGCCGCTAGCTTCCCTTCCCTCCCCCCCCCCCCCCCCCCCCCCGTTTGCTTGCCTGATTTTATTTATTCTCGATCTCCTTCTCGTCTTCTGGGGCTTTAATTTTACGTCTTTTTCATAAACCCCTGTAGCGCAACTTCAGAGAAGCTGCTCCTCAAGTGGGTAGGAGGCAAGGAGCACACATTTACTTTTCATATATTCTTTATTATTTACACGGATCTCATACATAAAATGGAAGATATATAAAGATAATAAAATTTAAGGAACAATAGAACAGATAGCACGAGAAACACGTAAGAGCACAATGAAAGAAAAATACATTTATAAAATATATCGCACTACCACAGTTTTGATCAGCAGAAACTTCGGAGTTTTGTAAACAAAAAAAATTTTTTTTTTACTCAGCTGATAGATTTTACGGTTTCTGTGCTTTCCTATCAGCTGCAGACGTTTTAATATTAGGTTTTTGCAGATCTCTTCTTTTAAAAGGCGTAAACTCACCGGGGTTCATGGCAGAACATCTGGAGGAACTTCTAGCCGATTGCTGGACAGAGAAGGTCTCCGACTGTTCTGTCATGGAAGTACTAAGATTCTTTATCACATCATCCTTGTATATCAGATTGAGAATGCGCGCCAGAAAGCACTCAAGCTTGCCCACAAAAGTAAGGCAATGATCTGTGGGCAAAAAGAGAGCACCAAAAATGCCTGTCTCGTCCTCTGCGCTTAGCACGTGGTACGGTTCGATCTGCTTGCGAATTTCTGGTGCAACGAGCTCATACGTAAGAAGAAAAAACAAAAACTAACGTGTGTTACACTCTTAAAGGGGCACTCAGGTGGATTCTGAGATCGTCTATTTATTGTCATAACGCAATCCGCGGGCTCTAAGCATCCTAAAAATCCTAAAATTGCATTCAAGGGCGGCCGATTTCTCTAATAAAAATCCAATCAAAGATCGTTGTTCTGCGCCTAGGCGCACGCCGTCAGGGGCGCTGTCGGACGGGAAGGCAGCAGGTAAGGGCGTGCGCCAGCCAATCACGAGTCCCGGCGTTCTGATTTTGAAATGCGCGCGTTTTCGGCGGAGTGATTTTGAAATGTGCGCGTATTCGGCGGACTGTTTTTTTCGAATGTGAGCGTATTGGACGGACTCATTTTAAAACGTTCATCGAATGTGGTGTCGTCGTATAGAAATTCTTCGGCGGACGGCATATATCAGGTTCATCCCGTACGACGCCGCTTCTACGCGCGACGCCGACGCCTCGAACGTGCCGCAAACGTAGACGACGGCATTCTACGGCGCTGCGAAGCCAGCGAAGCGTCTTCGGCATCGACACCGGACTCCGGATACAAAAGAGAAGAACGCACTCGGCGACGGAACCCAGCGGCTCCGCAACACAGACTGATAGGTGATACACTCTTTATTGTAAAACTCATATGTATAGTTGATGCCGGTTTTCTGTTTTAAGGTGCCAATGCGGTTGCTGCATGCCGTTGGAGATCGTCGTCAAATTGTCTGCCGCCGGGTGTACCCTGCCGCCGTAGGCCGTACGGAAGCAGCAGGGCTGGTGCGCTGCGTGACGAGCCACTTGGATTTCGACTCGCTGTGCCTCAGCCCGGGTGTTCTACGACTCGCTTTACACAATAGACGCCACTATGGGGAGAAGAAAATGCGGGGCGACAAGGAACAAGTGAGTACGACGCGTCGACACCGTTCCAATCATCGGCGCCCGTTTTTCTTGCGGCACGTCCGAACGGGATACCTTTCAATAGAAAACACTTAGCGATCAATTGCATTTTTTAATGTTCGCTTCACGTGTCTGTTTTTTTTTTTTTTTGTCTTGTTTGCCGTGCGTTTTCGTTTTCTTGCCCATGCCTCCCAAGCTGCGAGCCGAGGATGAGGACTCCTCCAGCGACACAGAGTCGGAGTTGGGCTCCGGTCCGTCGTCGGTTGAGATCCTGGCCCTCAATGACCATATGTTTACCGCCCAGTTGGTGACGGAGCATTTAGCAGCCGTCACGGGCGGGACCGGCGGCCAGCGGCAGCGCGAGCCCGAGGGGCTCGACGACCGCAATTCCGTCGCCGACTTCTTGGCAGAGCTGGGCGCCTACGCAAGAGCGTCCAGCGCTTCGGACGCCTAGCGCCTCGGACGCCTACGTGCTGAAGCGGATCTTCCCCCTTGCCTTGCCGGCGAGTGCGAGACGATGGTGGTTGTTGACCGGAAAGGGCTATACGCACGACGTAAAACGTTTTGGTTTTCGTATAAAACAAACTGTCAAAACGAGATTTCCGAAGCTGTAGCGTAGAATGGTGGTAATGCGTCTACCTCGTACGTAGCAGACCCCGGTTCGACTGGGTCTGCTGTTTTTTTTTCGAACATTTCGTTTTGTTGAGGCATTTGGCAATATTTACATTTCTGTTTCACGATTAACACTGAAAAGAATGAATGTTTTCGACAAAACTTCGCTCAACTAAATGGTATGGGACCCCCTTTCTGGAGGTGCATAGGGGAGAGCGGAGCTCTGGATGCCGCGAAGGGGGGGGGGGGGGCAAATGGTTAATACTTTTGTAATTAGCAGCCAAATACTGTCGCAGCGACGCTACGTCAACGCAGGCGGGGGAGGGGGGGGGGGTTAACGAGCTTCCAGTGATACACGCGCTGTCCAGCATGAGCTCTATGCGTCGTGCGTATAGCCACTTCCGGTCAAGGTGCACGACGTCGTGCGTATAGCCTTAGTCATTCTATTTCCATCTCTTGAGGCGTTCCGCCGCAGCTTCCGAGAGGAGTTCCTGGCACCGGGGTACGAGTCCCGACTCCAGCGGGAAATCGAGTGTCGCACACAGCACCCAGAAGAAGGCCTTGTGGAGTATATTTGGGTCATGTAGGAACTGCTCAACCGAGCAGTGCAAGCTGCTCCCGAGTCGGAGAGGGTTACTCACATTGTTCGTAAATCACCCCTGTTACAACGTGTATCTTCATCGGTCCAACTACCAGGCACGTAGCCAGGATTTTGGTTGGGGGGGGGGGGGGGCGCGCAAATGACAAAATGCTGTATGAGGGGAGGGGGGGGGGCCGCCCCCCCCCCTGCTTACGTGCCTGCCGACTACGACACCATTGAAGACCTCGTGTAGGAAACCATCCCGCCCCCAACTGCAGAAGCCTCCAAGCCGTCCTGTGCGTGGGTACCCCCCCACGCGTCGACCAAGAACGAGCAACTCCGACGCGACGCCTTCCTGAAAGGGTCTGTGCGAACCTCGCCTACTTGCCCCACACCCTGGACCCCCTTGACTGCAGTCGAGATGTCGTCGGGAGGTTCAATGTTTTTACATCAAGCTGGGACATGAAGAGTCTAAATTCCTAATCCAGGGAAGCCCCAGGCAGCTGGAATTGCCCCCCCCCCCTTTTCCCGGGGGCCCACACCAGAGCGAAATTGTGCAGCAGGTGCTGCAGCGTTGCAGACCTTCTCAAGCGGCCAGCTGCAGTCCGAAGGCCGGCTGCCTAACCGTCTTAGAGATCATTCAATGGCCAACAACTGCTTCAGCTTGGGCCGAGAGGTGACTGGCAATGAGGGAATGAACCAGTGGAGTTGAGAGGCAGCGGCCAGTGTGGGAGAGAATGGGGTAACATGGGAAATAGCGCGGCAGAAGACCGTTGGCAGCCCAGTTCTTGCAACAACTACGGACAGCGTGACCATTCTCGCAGCCAATGCCTGCACTGGCGATGCCGGGGCTATAGGAACCAGGGAAACCAACAGGGCCCGCGGCGCCGAACTCGGAGATCTTGCTGCCGCCGGCTTGGCGGCAGCGAGATCCAGCCTTGTTATGAGCGAGTCACCAGCACTTCTCTCGTTTGTGTCGCATACGACCTACATATCAATGCATCGAGCCTCACATGACACTTCGTCTACTTGCTGTTCCCTTTGCCCCCTTCTTTATAACGGAGCAGAAAGTTTGCTTATTGGAGACTTTTTGAGCTGTTCAAAACAAAAAAAAAAGGACCGCTTTGTTCCTAAAATACACTTCTGCAGTTAGCTCCAGGCTCAGCGATAACAGCAGCAGGCGCTGTAAAGCTCGGAATTCTATTCGACAAAGAGGCACGCTAGCATTTTCTTTTATCTGCCAGGATTGTACGTGCCAATTACCTTTTGGTGGAGATTTTATTGCAGGCGAAAAACTTTTGCTCGACTTTGCTGCTGGTGGCTATTGGCTGGCTGGACATTCAGATGGATGTGACCCCCTTCACCAGGCGAGAGGATTGCATTACCGGCGCAGCTCTCCAGGCTCTCTGTACAACAAGACCTGCTACAGCCTTTCCTGCCGATGTCTGAGACGCCCTTCAGGTGCGTCCAACGTCCAGGAAACAAAAGCAACAGCTAGAGAGCATCTTGCAGCCATTTTCACGAATGTACTACATGGAAGTTCCGGGAAAGACTGATATGCTGCTGCATCGAATCGGAACAGGCGACGCTCGACCAACTGCGGAGCAACACAAAGCCCCTCATCGTCCATGTATGAGCTCTCCTGAATGCAGCACAACAGGAGTGGATCGACACCGGAGCTGTTTGCAACTCCCAGAGTCGTTGGGCTTCTCCCGTCGCAGCCTCAACGCCGTAACGGTGAGAGATTCATACCAGTTTTCCTTAATCGACTCGATCATGTACGCGATCGACAATACGAAAGTGTTCACGCTTGGCTGCAGTCTAGGATAATCGAGAGAGACCTAGAGGAGGTTTCGACAACCGCTTTCACCTATCACAAGGGAGTGTTCGAGCTTATGAGTCTACCTTTTGGCCTTTCGAATTCGCCCGATACCTTTCAACATCGAATGGACATTGGTCTCGGTGATACAAAGAGCAAGTTTTTGATGGCGTACGCGAATAACGTCATTTTCCCCAGTCTTTCAAGAAATACCTCGAACATCTTAGGATTGTCCTCAAGCGAATGCAATCTGCCAACTTGACAGTTCACCCTGAAAAACAAAATGAACCTTGGATTTGCTGTTGTTAGCCCAAGTTTTTCACCCCAATCGGGACAAAATGTGCGCGATAACCGATTGCCCGCAGTCGCAAGACTTCAAGAGCTTGCAATGCTTTTTAGGATCGATTGGATGTTATCGCCAACTCGTCCCACAGTGTGCCAAGATAGCTAACCCTTTGCATTTGCCTTTGTGCAAAGGAGAAAATTGGCATTGGAGACGAAAGCAACAGGACGCTTTCCCTCGGCTCTCGAAGGCAATCACCGACTTTGCTTCGCTAGTTTCCGGGTCTCTTTAAACTGTTTGTTGTTCAGACTGATGCGAGCGACTCTGGCCTTGGTGCAGTCCTGCTTCAAGAACACAACGACGTTCTTCGGCCAGTTGCCTTCACCAGCCGCATGCCGACAGTGGCCAAACGCTACTATTACACAATGGAAAAGGAGTGTCTCGCCATTATATTTGCCCTAAAAAAATTTCACATGTATTTCAATGGCACATACTTTCAGATACAAACGAATCAAGTGTTTTCCTGGCTGAATAATTTTCGCAATCCAGTCGGACGTCTCGGACAATGAGCTCCGACATTACTGGCATACCACTAAGCCACTACATACAAGGGAGTTTTGTCGCGGCAGATGCGCTCTCGTGTGCCCCTTTGCAGTTCCTTCCCACTCAGGACGAACATGCATTGGTGGGAATAACTGGCCTTGTGGAAGACACATCAGTCAGAAGGGGGATGTTGGTGATCAGAGAGCTTCGCAAGGCACAGTGGGAGGGGAAACTCCGTCTACGGGTGCGCGAGAAGCTTGCAGAACAAAGAGTTGGCCGCACCGAGAGCGACGGTAGGTACGACTCATACTTGTTGAGAGAGAGTGGACTTCTTCTCAGCTACATTTTTCAAGCAGACGATGACGCCGATGGCTCGCCTTTCAGGATTGTGAAACTTAGAACACCGTTCATCAGTCACTTCCATGATTCAGCCTTATCAGGTCACAGCAGTAGGACTTGCAATACGTTACGCCATGTTGAGACTTGACCAGGAATCAGGCAGGATGTACTGAAGTATGCCCACACTTGTCCAGGATGTCAGAGGTCAAAGCTGCGCGAAAATCACCTACCAGGATTTATGCAACCAATCGTAAGCCACTCTCCTTGGCAGATAGTTACCTGCGACGTAATGGGATTGTTTCCTCATAATCCGTACAGTAATCAGTAGCTTCCTGTCGTGACTGATCACTTCACGAAATTGGTTGAATTGTTCCCCTTACAGAAGATTTTTTCGATTGCCTTCTTGCCGTCCTTACCGGATTCGGCTTTCTTGCAGAGCTCATGGTAGATGGGGCATCATATTTTCGGGGCAAGGTTGTCTCGACATCTGTGCTGCGCTTGGCATACAGTACAAGCTCACTTCTCCGCAGTGTTTATAGTCTGTTGTGCCGACTAGCTCTTTGTTGGCAGATGCATCACATGCGCAGCAAAAGGGAACATAAAAGCAGCATTATATAATATTGGTTTCCCAGGGAAACAAACACAAGAGGTGTACACTTGAGAGTATAGAGTATAGCTTCTTACATCTGATCAGTGTGGTCATTGCTTCAGTTACTGTGGTTAATTAAAGTGGTGTTTTTTTCTTACATTCAATGAAGGGATATTGTTTCAGGTGCTTCTGGTACGCTGCCTATGTGCAGTGGATGATGTGGTTGTGACTGCGACTGGGGCAGAGCAACAGGTGACCACTGTCCTCCTGCATGGTGAAAACAATTAGGGACCGATCACCAGCGACACATTTTCCGGGTTCCTGTGCCCTGATCGCTGCGACTGAATAAAAGTGTTTTTCTTATACTGGGTATAGAACCATGTTTTTCTCCCCACAAAAGTAAACAATGCCTTGTCCAATGGTTGGTCTTCACACAAATGTATTGTTAGCCATTAGAGCCAAGTGACAACTTACTATTGCCAAATTCAAAGTTGTAATCGATTTGCATAACTTTTCGCCAAGAACATTCGGGGTTTTGTTGGCTGCCATCTTCGTGGCGGTTCTGTGCAAATATTTCCATACTCCGTTTCAGCCAACTGACTGCAGCGGACGCTACGAGCTATTGGAGCCAATGGGCAATAAGTAAAATAGCAGCGCCTCTAACGGTTCATGTGCACTCTAGGAGCAGGAGACTGTCAATAAGTAGTTTCGGTTCCGCCGGGTTGTGAATCTGTGATCTGCTATCGTCTCCACATTGCCATTGCTCATGTCGTCGTGGATTGCTCCACACTTATGAACGATGCACTAAGTGCCCTTTTCTTCTCGTCGCTACAAATCTGACGCAGCGAATAATGAAACAATTCATTTTGCTGGCACGGGTTCTGAGCTAGTACGTTCCAACGGCAAACTGAAGTGAACGTAGAGCAACGTATGCCGAATGCCGTGCCAGCTTGCTGCGTGCATTTGTCTGCAACCTCGAGAACATCCACTGAGACTAGCACTGATTTATAACACCCTTGCTTCGCCAATCGCTATTTGCAATTGGGCTAACACAATACATGACGAAGCTCGCTGTACGAGAACGTTCAAGCTCAAACTTGCGCCCTTTGCTACGTTGCTGTGCGAAAATTGGCCGCGGAAACAAGGGTGTTATAGAAACAGAGTACTAGTCTGAAGGGTGGTTCTCAAGGTTGCAAACAAATGCACGCGGTGAGCTGGCATGCGTTCGGCATTCGTCGATCTGCATTCACTTGACTTCACCATTATGGCGTTTTTGCTCGTCCCCCGTGTCAGAAAAAATCCTAATTGTTTCATTATTCAGCGGCGATTGATATGTAGCAACGAGAAGAAAGGATTACTTACTGCATCGTGCGCAAGTGTGGAGCGTCCACGACAACATGAGCAATGGTGGTGCGGAGACAATAGCACAACAGATGCACAACCTAGTGTAACCGAAACTACCCGTTGACAGTCCCCTGCTCCCAGAGTGCACGAGAACCACTAGGGACACTGCTATTTTGCATATTGCCCATTCATAGCTGTTCGAGTTTCCCATGACCTCCAAGAGGAAGCACATTTTTTTAAGATTGTTTGTTTTGGGTGACTTGATGAGTTTTGTGAATTGCAGATTATCTTGAAACAGTGATATTAGATACAAGTGAGGGGCCAAACTTTTGCTGAATCGAAAATTCGGTGCCGAATTTAACCAAACCGAATTTTTGCCTATCTTTTTAAATATTCGGTAACCATACTTTGTTGCCAAACCTAAAAGTTAAAATTTTGTATTTCAGGCAAAAAAAGGTTTAAGTTTCTTTGTTTTTTTAATGCATATTGGCACAGGTATTACTAAAATAAGGTAATATTCTGCAAGATAATTGCATAGGTGTAATTTTTGCAACTTTGCTGGAAATTTTACAATGACTTTTTGCAGAAGTGGTGCGACACAGAGGTTGGGTAGTAGCGAGCACAGCACTATATAGATCCTAAGAGCAGAGCAACGCAATCCTTTTAATCCGCGTGTTTTACCAACAACTTGGCCGACAGAGCAGCTCGGCGCGAGTCACGTGGTACTCGCGGTTCCAGGAGGCGTTCGTCTTATGGGAGAACACATGAAGATCGATGCAGCACAGTTGATTAAAAAATAAACACCAAGTTCACACTTTTCGAAACTATTCTGTCGAGAGGGTCGTAAAGCACTAAACACTTTATAAAAGTTTTCATAATTATTGATGCGTGTAAAAATTTTGAGAAGGCAATTTCCAAGGCAATGGCATTTGAAGCAGACAATGTTTTTACTCAGCAAAGATAAACGTTTTGGGTTGGCCGGAGCGGGTCACGTGAGCGGTGCAACAATTTTTGTGCTTGTTTTCTGAACAGTATGAGAGACCGTCGATGCATGTAACTGCTTCTGAACGATCGTCCTCCACTGCGCCACGTTGTCTGCTGCATAATGCTACTTTGGCAATTTTTATTTTTTTAATTACGTTCTTATGTGGCTTGCAACATATCGCAAATTGTTGTTATTGTTCTTGAGGCAAAAAAATATTGAAGAGAACCAAACTCACAAAGGCTGACAAACACAGTTACCATGTCAGCTGCAACCGCTGGTAGTACTACGCTGCCCGATGGTAACCGCACGGCGTCCACTTGCAATCCATAGCCCCGTCGCATCTCGCGCGTGCTCAGACATTTGCCAAATGTTGAACAAATTTTTGCCAAACATTTTTTTTTTAAGTTTGCCATACCTTCGATCTTACAAAGGCTTTCGACAAGGTTGACCATGCTTTACTTGTACATAAATTGAAACAATATGGTTTCGCCCCTAAACTTTGTGAATGGGTTTATAGTTACTTGTCATCGAGGAAAAATTTTGTTCGAGTTGATACTGTTTTATCTAATCCGTTTTTTCCAACTTCAGGCGTACCCCAGGGGTCAGTGTTGGGGCCACTGTTGTTCCTGGTATTTATAAATGATATTTTAAATTGTGTAAAGTTTGCTAAAGTGCTTTTATTTGCCGATGATATTAAGTTATTCTCAAGTATTTGTTCTGAAAAAGATTGTGATGCGTTACAGTCTGATGTTTTGAGTATTTTGCAATGGTGCTCATCCAACCGTTTGCCTTTGAATATAAACAAAACTAAAGTCATCTCGCTAACTATACGTAAAAATCCCTTACATTTTAAGTACACGTTGGGAAACTGTATTATTACTCGAACTGATATGATCAGGGACCTCGGGGTGTTAATCGATTGCAAACTTACGTTTAGTTCTCATGTGACTACTATTTGTGGTACCGGGTTCAAAATGCTTGGTATGATCTCCCGTTTGACTCGGCACTTCCAAGCACCTGAGGCCATATTACGTTTATTTTGTGCTCTGGTCAGGCCCAGGCTCGAATTCGCTTCTGTCGTGTGGAACCATTTAACGGAGACTGAATGTAGACGTATTGAAGCGGTGCAAAGGCGTTTGGTTCGCATAGTCTATGATCGATACTTCCACAGGAGACTTTACTTCGACCACCATTCTCTGCTTAAGATTTTGAATCTCAGCACTTTGGATGACCGAAGGCATTGCCGAGATGCGGCTTTTCTACAAAGGCTTATCCAGGGTGTAATTGACGTACCTGACCTTTTGGGCAGCATAAAGTTACGTGTGCCAACGAAATTCACGCGACAGTGCGACATGTTCTACCCCGACATGCGATTAAAGGAGTCACCAATCTACCGTATTCAGACATCATGCAACCTCCTTGTCCAGCACGATTTTTTTTTCATGCCTTATTTTACCTTTAACACCTGATGTGTATTTTATGTGCTTTGTTACGACTGTTTTATTATGCTGACTGTTCTAATATGACTATTGTGGTTTCCATATGTTTGCATGTTTCATAGGAATCTGACTTCTGTGCACCAATGTCAAAACCATTATGGTGTTTTTGGGCACGCAATAAATAAATAAATATCAAATAAATATCAAATATCAAATACCTGAATCTGAAGTTCGGCAGATTCGGTTCACCACTACCAGATACAGACAGAGAGAAAGACTGGCCAAAACACGAGTGCCGACATATTATGTTGTATGTAAATCCTAGTCAAGGGCTTTGTTGGCAGAGCCACATTGGCTGGGAAGGCTCGTACACTACGCTGCTCAGGAACAAGGCTTGCTCTTGCTCCTTCAATGCTCATACGAGTTACCCAGTAAATGAATAACTGACATTCCTTTCAGTTGTTAAAATCAAACCTTTTTGCCAAGGCACAAAGGAGAATGGTGGGGACATAGGCAAATGCTGAGTGTGCATGTCTTGACATCTGCAACAGTTACTCTAGCAGATGTCGTGTGGAAATGCACTTCCAGCATGTTCCTTGGTGCTTGGCAAAAGCTCTACTGTCCGAACAAACCTGTGCATAATCATTCGGCTTGGGCTAAAACTATTTTCATTTGTTTCTTCAAAGGTTAGCAAGGCATAATAGGTTGTATCTTTGTGAACCAGTGAATAATCGAGAAGAGACAATGTTGCAGATGGGAGGGAAAACCGTGGTGTAGACTGGGAAAATATGTTTACCTCTCTAAGTCTGAACGGTATTGAACTTGTGTTAAATGTTTGTGCTGTCATGCACAGTTGCCCTGGTTTGGTTTATACAGTTCCAGTCTACCTCCTCGATGAAAGCCCCATTTATTAAAGACCAACAGGAGAGCTGCTTTGCCAAGGTGTAGCCTCTTCAGGATTTCTGTGGCAGCACATGAAAAGAAAATTCGATGCAGTGTTACGTATGAGAGAGACAAAAAAATATGCGGAGAGCATGTATTTCTATATTCATCTGTGGCGCATCGGAACACGCAATGGGTAGCATAAAAAGCACGAGGAACGCACGATGACAAAGACAGCAAGCACTGTCACTGGGCAAAATTAAAGGGGTCACAAGCATGTGGACGCATGCAGAGGGAGGGTAAACAAATGCACAAGGCGTGCAAAGAACAGACAAACTTGTGTTCTAGGCGCACATGCGCATAGCTTGCCTCTCGAAACCTTTGGAAGAGTTGGATGGAGTGTATGTCGCATCAGAGTCTGGCATGCTGCTGGGAGCAGGAATTATGTAGTTGTATGGCACCTCACTGCTGCAGTTGGGGACGGCAGAGTCTAAAGTATCCAACGGTACTGGCTCCTCCACGACCAGGGAGATTCATCTTGAGAGTGCAGTCCCTCAGGATCCTTTCTGCCTAGCAGGATGCAGCAGTCCAGCTGCTGAGAGTAGGGCCAGCAAAGAGCACTTTTATACTACAATGTTTTCCACAGTGCCTGAATGATGCAATTTGGGCGATCGATAGTTTCTAACACTTAGAAGAATGGAGAGTTGGGCGAGTTGGTGGGAATTCATCGCAGGGAACAGCAAAAATAGACGAGGACGTAGAAGAATCACACGGGGCGAGCGCTGCGCTCGTCCCATGTGGCTCGCGCACTGGCCGCGAGCCACTCGTGGAAACCGGCATGACAAGCACAGGCACATCCACATTCGCTCGTTTCGCCGTGCTTTGGCTGCGCATACACGCTCCAAGCTCACGAACGAAGCGTGTTCTCAGTTATGAAGCTCGAACCGGGAGGCCGGGAGAAAAAGAATTCCTGCCGGTGGCTTGCGAGATGTGGCAGCTGTTTGAGAAAACAGAGCCGTGGATTCTGGTCCAAGTAAATAAACTACGCCGCAGAACACGACGACAATGAGTGTGCAGGCGAGCCGGTGGATGCGGATCATGTTCAAAATTACCCGAGTCTGTTGTAAAAAAGAGAACACCTAGGTCCTAGAAGAAAAAAAGATCGTGACGTTATTAGGCTTAGGTGGACATCGGCGTCATTCCGGTATGGGCAGCATTGCCTTTTGTGACCCTGTACGCGTGGGTAATCCTCCCCCACAGAGTACAGATAAAGTATTAGTATCCTTAGTATCCTTTTGCTTCAGGTAACGATGCTCGCAAACTTTCGCATTCTGTCGCCACCACTAGCGTCTCGGTGATATTGAGCTTTCTACGATGCGTAGTTTATTTACGCGGATCGACAAACACGGTTCTCTCTTCTACAAAACACCCTCAGTTTCGAACACGTATGTAAAGCAGACTGCTGCCAAATGCGACGTTCTTGAAACGCACAAAAATCACCAAAACACTAACCAGGACTTTTTCGCGGGTTCCTCGCTCGGTCCCGTCGGCGACGGGAAGCAGAAGCGCCGGTATAGCAGACTGATGGCGTCCACAACTACGGTCATCGCTGGCGAATGCCTCGAAGTCGTCCGCACAGAAGCGAGGAATGTGGAGGAGGTCCTCAGTGTCGTTTTCTTGCCCGGTGCAACGTAACCATTTGCGTCTTCGCGAACCTTGCTTCGAGAACGGGATGGAGTGAGAGCCTCGGGAAGACAACCGGTAGACGACGGAGTTCAACTTGACGAGGGACGCAGTCACTTCGCCGCGCGGGCATATCACTCCCGCGTAACAAGGCAAGGAGAAAACATAGTTCGCTCGTTTTCAAACAATATTAGCTGTATTACGTCACCTACATCCTAAGATTTGACGAGGTTGTCAAAATATATTGTGCATGTGACGAAAAAGAGCAATAATAATAACTTTTGCAATCTTTTCGCAATTCACTATTTCTATTGGTCGAATTCTATGGAGGTGATGGGGACAGGGGATGGACCCCGTAAGAGAATATAGTGCCTGTGTATTTCTATTGCTGGGAGTTTACTAGGGCGCCTTGCCTTTTAGAACTGGTCATTTTTATTGACTGAAGCCCAACAAACAATATGCTTCCAAAAACAAGCTTCTCCAAAAAGCACTTGAGTGCCCCTTTAAAAAAAAGGGTATTGTAGTACCCTCCTCAAGGGGGTAACCGACTTGCACACAGGGCAATTCCTTTTGGAGGTATCGTTACCCCCTGAAACGAGGGTGCAAACTTACCCCCTGGGTTAGGGTGCAACATTGCCTCCTTTTGGAGGTAACCTTAGTTCCTTTTGGTGTTAAAAGTGCATCCTTTCAGGGTTGCCTTTACCTCCTTTAGGGGGGAATTTCAATCCTTTTGAGAGGTAAGACGACGTAATTGAGGGCGCTACTTTTACCTCCTTTTGGAGGGAACTATGATCCACTTTGGGGTTAAATACACACGATGAGGAAAACAGCTCAGAAATCGCGGACTACAAAGTACAAACACGACAGAAAAGTCCTGTCCTGTCGTGTTCGTTCTTCGTAGTCCGCGCTTTCCGAGCTGTTTTCCCCATCATGTATAACAGCAACCAACTGGCCCAGTTCACCACCTTATTACAGGTTAAATGTACACTTGATGGAATCCCTTTTACCCCCTAAAGAATGGTACTATGGCCCTTTGTGGGTGTGATAGTACGTGCTTCAAGGGTGGGCCTTATAGTAGATGAAGACGGCTTAGTTCTGAAAGTACATGGCAATGTTTTATTGTGGCTGTCACAAACAAAATGGCATGAAAATCAATGGCATGACTAGACATCTTATAAAAGTTCTAAGATGAAACTCCTAAGCGCAATAAAGGCATCTGGAACAACACTTTCGGGGCTCTAGTCGTAGCTAAAGATGATCTAGAGGCAGAATGCAACCAGGACTGCCTCAGCAGGCGACGCGGCTTCGAGGTCTCCCTCCACTGCCACATAGCTGGGCGCCTCAGGATTAATTAGGCTTGAGCTGACTGCCACCGGGTAGGTTGCACTGCCTGCCTGGAACCAAAAAAATGTGGAAATTATGTGATATGAAGTTGAAACATATCATCCCCAATTTGAAAAAAACTGTGAAAAAATATTAGTTTTTTCTAAGACGCATTTGGAGCATTTGATGGGCCACTGATTCCAGCATTATAAAGCATCGACCATACTTACCAGACGTGACCAGTTTAACTGTTGACTAATTACCACTGACAAAATTATCACATGGCGGGTGGTAATCGTAGATTAGTAAGCACTTTGTATTCACCGGTCATGTTTAAATTTGTCACCCCGATTTACTTAGGTGACTAACAAATCTTATTTTTGTTTGTCGACTTAGCGCACTCGAGAAACTGTCACTCAAGCATTCACACACCCAAAGAACACACACACCGTGTGTTCTCTGGGTGTGTGAATGCTTGAGTGACAATTTCTCGAGTGCGCTACGTCGAAAAACATGAATAACCAACTCGCCCAATCTCAAGTTTTTATAACAAATCTTAGTCAAAGGGGTACAACTACTGTAGCAGCTTAGTATATACAAGTGCTGATTGTTGAGCGAGTTGGTATTGTACGTTAGAAAACATGATTGCGCTTTAAGACAAGGGCAGTGGAAAAACATACACCACAGAGCGCTACACCACATTAGCTACTCAGCACCACAGCAGACCCCTATGACCGCCAAACCTAACTGCCGAACTTTGGCAAATATGCAAATATTTTTGCCGAAGTGCTCTGCCAGATTAAAGTTGAATTTATGTTTTATTTAGACATGAGAAGAACAGCACACAAGGACGAAAACACAGAAAAAGAACACACCGAAAAAGACACACTCAAGCGCCTTGTGTGTCTTACTCTAATTTATTTACTCGAAGTATACCTTCAATTTTCTCTGGAAAATGAGCGAACACCACACACACAAAGAAAAGATAAAAATCAAGAACCTCATTTTAAGCACCCAAATGCGAACAAGAACATCATAATAATATATCTGACTACGCTTACCTGCAGTTGCGTCCAAGGTAGCAGGCATCCAGTACCCTCGACGAAATCACCCTACAACGTTGACGCAGTAGGAAAGAAATATATTCAATCAACTTCAAATAATGCATACTTAGCCATCTGACTCGCCTATTGCATGATCAGCTTTAAAAAATGCCTGATCGCACGCAAAAAAATTCCAAGACAATATACTTGCTAGTCTCTCTGCCGGCAATAATTTAATGACCTTATTCAGTAATATACTACTACTATTAATGTCTGCGAAGCGCACGAATAATTTCTAACTGCCGAATGTCGAACTTCGGCAAATATGTAATTTTTTTTGCCGAAGTAATTTGCCAGAGTAAAGTTTAAAATTGAATCTATGTTTTATTTAGACATGAGACGAACAGCACACAAGCACGAAAACACAAAAAAATAACACCGAAAGAGACACACTCAAGCGCCTTGTGTGTCTTACTCTAATTTATTTACTCATCGTATACACTCAATTTTCTCTCAGAAATCAACAAACAGCACACACACACAAAATAAACATAAAGATCAAGAGCCCATTTCAAGTGCACAAATGGGAACAAGAAAATAAAAATAAAATATCGCACTACGCTTACCTGCAGTAAACAGTGTTAAGAACTGTCACGAGATGCGTCCAAGGTAGCATGCATCCAGTACCCTCGACGAAATCACCCTGCACCGTTGCCGCAGGACGAAAGAAATATATTCAATCAACTTCAAATAATGCAAACTTGAGTTATATCTAACTCGCCTACTAAACAATCCGAGTTTTAGAAATGCCTCCTCACAGGCAAATAAAATGCCAAGACAATATAACTGCTAGTCTCGCTGCCTGTAACAACGTCATGACCTTATTCCGTAATATACTACTATTAATGTTTGCGAAGCGCACGAATAATTAACTCAGACATTTATATTCGGAATTTCAAGGTAACGTGACATTCTATCAAACTATTTATTAAACATCGTTAAATTTAAATAAAAAGAACACGTTGATATTAAAAATCAGTGTTTAACACTGACTTTTACAAATATCAACGACGTTCAGAATTAATCGCGCCGGTTGGCCGGTGCCGCCAATGAATGCCTGATCTACTACTGCTCTGGGAAAAAAAAAATCTTTTGAAATTTTCAAATATTTGATCAAATGCTCAATTTAACGTCCGAACGCGACACACCAACGGCCCCAAAAAGAGAAAACCTCATACCCCTCACGCCTTAAACGTAGGCGACCCCCGATTCAAAAGGCGTCTTGTCGCCCGGCCGCCCGGCTCGCCGAACCGCCGCTTTCCCACTTCCTCCACCCGCATACACATACACCGGGAAAAGCTGCTGGCTACGCCACTGGTTAGCGTATGTCAACCTTCTAAATATGCGCTAGTGCAAGCGACAGTCATTCCTGTTCTTGCTCTTTATGAACTTTGATGGTCTAAACCGTCTCTGCGTTCGCGCCACACACTAATTTTATCGAACGCTCGAGGCCTTCAGACGTGCCAACATGTCCGCCAACCCTTTATCTAAGGAAGACGGGGGTCGCCTTCCCGGGTGGTCATAACCGACGCCAACTGCCGCCCGCGCGGAACATTTCCTTACCTGCATACGGTGCACACGACTTGAATCTTCGACTGAAGTCAATGCAGCGCTCTTGGTGACCTCGTAAGAACACTCTCAAGAAAAAAGGGTGTAAAAGGGTGTATCGTTACGCCCTTTGTCCCATATAATACACCCCCTAACTTCAATTCGACGTACAGCGCCGTACAGTCGAACAGACGGCCCGAAATTTTACGAGGGGCTTGATAGCCGTGTGGTACAACTTATTAAAATAGCTAATGTGCGTTTTACTGACTACAAAAAACATAATCGGGGTTTTCTTGGCCCTACTGTAAAAACTCTGTTTTTTTTTATGTGGTCTTTGATACGTACTTTAGCTATTTAAAACGTTATATCGCACCGTTATCAGGCCCCTCGTAAAATGTGGGGCCGTCTGTTCGACTATAGGGCTCTGTACGTCGAAATGAAGTTTTGGGTTGTATGATATGGGACAAAGGTTGTAACGATGCACCCTTTTACACCCTTTAATCTTGAGAGTGAAGAGACTGAGCCAAACAGAACAATAAAGAACGTTCCTGCGCTGGGACGCCTCCGTCGAACGTTCGAGAAGAAAGACCGTTATGCCGGGAGCGTCGGCGCCTTCCCCGCCGACGCTCCCGGCCGGCCGGGCAGGCGCTCTCCCACGCATGCGCGAAGAATGACGTGCCATACGAGGAGACCAATTATCGAACTCGTTTGCGCCTTCCCACAGCCAATCGCAGCGCCCAGGCTTTGGCAGTGCCCAAACAGGTGCACCCTCTGGGAGGTAATACTTGACTCCTTGGTGCCCCTTCGCGGCAAACTTCACCTGGTGGCACCGCATTCTTCATATCTGCTGCGCCTGAGGAGGTAACAATTAAGCGGAGCGCTTCCCCCCTGCCCGGCAGGAGGGTGGTAAAGGTGGTCTGTTACCTCCTTTTGGTCCCCCTTTTTTTAGGAGTGTAAGTGCTGTGTTCACGGAGTTTCTGCCGCACGAGACTGAAAATCGCAACCAGGATTGCACAACATGAAATGGGCTTAAAACGAAACCGACCAAAAACGAATCTTTACCTCTCGCTTCGGAACTCCTTTGGGAATAGAAAGAACGACAAGACTGTCGACTTGCTGGAGTTCCCGGACCATTTCGCAGAGCAGTAGCGCCAAGGTAACCTCTTCCGAGAGCACCAGAACTTTCGAAGTCAAATTAGCACGGACCGAGCGAACACCACGTTTTCCGCAGAACACTTGGAGCAGACGATCACCCTCATCGGATGTCGGCGACCGTTGCAACGGTTGCGCCGTTGCCACGGTTGCCATGATTGCCACCGGCCCGGCGGCAATGTCGATCGTAACGCCATATTTTGAGGCGGTGAAAAGAAGAACCCTAAGCTTGAGCGCAGAAAGAGCGCCCCGAGGAAATATGGAGGGTAACGGATGTACCCGTCCTAGTTGCCGGAGTGGGTGATGAACATATTTGACGTCAATGTGACGTCACCCTGACTCTTGGCGAACGTTATTAGATTAGCTCAGTTACGGAACTGCTCATAGACGCTGCATGCACGAACAGTACCCCCCTCACTCACCACGACTCGCCCGGAGCCGCTCGACGCGCCGCCGGACGGCTGCTTTGGTAACTGAATCGGGATACGTTCGTTTCAACGTTACTAGAAACGTAAAAACCAACAGAAAAAAACTCTTTTTGTCGTAACTTTTATTGAAGTTAGTACAAAATGAGGGGCGCGTGATGTTTTCTAAAATTTTTAGTTTGCAAGGTTTTGCAGCACAATTAATATTGTTTTTATACTCCCATGCCTCAGCGGGGATTTCAGGTAGCGCGTCCCGACCTAGGTGCATCTAGAGCACTATATAGCTCCTTCGGAGTAGAGTAGCGAAATCTAGAACGCCGTCTCTCGGCGACTAGCGGCGAACGCCCGGAGGTTCCAACTGCGGTCAGAAATGCATGGGGAACGTGAGAAAATTGTTGTTTCTTTAATGTTGTAAAGATGTACGGACCGACAATAGTTTTTGACATAATAAAGAAACATTTTAGAATAATTTGCGCTGAGTTGTGTGCCAAGTGAGGACGTAATTTTTGTAAAAAAATTGCATGAGCGGCATCATGCAGCAGACGACGCGTCAATGTCACGGCGACGTCACAGCGTTCAGGTGATCCGCTCCAGCCAACCCCGAAAGTCCATCTCCGCTGCGCACAAAAATCGTCTGCTTCAAACGCCATTGCCTTGGAAATTGCATTCTCAAAATTTTTACACGCATCCAATCTTATGGAAACTTTGATAAAGTGTTTAGTGCTTTACCAACTTCACGACAGACTAGTTCTGAAAAGTGTGAACTTGGCGTTTATTTTTTAATCAGCCGTGTTGTGTCGATCTCCATGCACTCTCCCATAGGGCGGGCCGCCTCCTGGAACCCTGAGTACCATGTGACTCGCGCCGAGCTGCTCTGTCGGCCATGTTGTCGGCGAAACACGCGGATCAAAGGATTGCGCTACTCTGCTCCGTAGGAGCTATATAGTGCTCTAGGTGCATCTTAACTTCATTGATATGCTGCGGCGCGTCCGCTTGGGAGACGGGGGTAGCACTCCTGTAACTCTTTCATCTGCTTCGGCTCCGAAATGGCCGATTGAAGCCAAAAATAGATGTCACGGGCAGTTCCTCGAGTGACCGCTGCGGGAGAAATGGCGGCGTTGTGATCGCCATTTGGCGCTTCAGCTGGGCTTTTTGGAACTCACAGTTCTGAAATCAAAATGTAGATGGTGCTTCGAACGACTCCAGGCTGATTCAAGGGAGTGAGGGGGGGTACCCCCCTCCGCGGGAGTTACACAACTGAGGTAATCTAGTAACGTTGCTCTTGGCCAACGTTATTAGATTAGCTCAGTTACGGAACTGCTCATAGATGCTGCATGCACGAACAGTACCCTCCCTCGCTCACCACGACTCGCCCGGCGTCGCTCGACGCGCCGCCGGACGGCTGCTTTGGTAACTGAAGCGGGATACGTTCGTTTCAACGTCACTAGAAACGTAAAAACCAACGGAAACAAACTCTTTTTGTAGTAAATTTTATTGGAGTTTGGTACGAAATGGGGGGCGCGTGATGTTTTCTAAACCTTTTAGTTTGCAAGGTTTTGCACCACAATTATATTGTTTTTATACAACCATGCCTCGGCGGTGATTTCAGGTAGCGCGTCCCCACCTATTCTTCATCTCACCTTAGCACGGACTAACTGCGAAGGCTGAGCAAGCGCGAGCGGCTAGCTTCGACTGCCTCGACTGGAGCACTCGCTGCACGAGCGCTCGTGCAGTCGCCAAGCCTTCATCCAAAGCAACTAGCTCGGTCTTTTGGCACGCGCGGCTAACAATAGTCCATGCTAAGGTGAGACGAAGTATAGGCGCATCTTAACTTCGGTGATATGTCGCGGCGTGTCCGCTGGGGAGACGGGGGTGGCACCCCTGTGTCCCTTTACACCGTATCTGTTTCGGCTCCGACAATGGCCGATTGAAGCCAAAATAGATGTCACGTGCAGTTCCTCGAGTTACCGCTGCGGGAGAATCGGCGGCGTTGTGATCGCCATTTGGCGCTGCAGCTGTGCTCTTTGGAACGCACAGTTATGAAATGAAAATATAGATGGCGCTTCGAACGACGCCAGGCGGATTGAAGTGAGTGAGGGGGGGTACCCCCCTCCGCGGGAGTTCCACAACTGAGGTAATCTAGTAACGTTTCTCTTGGCCAACGTTACTAGATTTCCTCAGTTGTGGAACTCTCGCGGAGGGGGTACCCCCCCCCCCCCCTCACTCACTCACTTCAATCCGCCTGCCGTCGTTCGAAGCGCCATCTATATTTTCATTTCATAACTGTGCGTTCAAAGAAGCACAGCTGAAGCGCCAAGGGGCGATCACAACGCCGCCATTTCGCCCGCAGCGGACACTCGAGGAACTGCACGTGACATCTATTTTTGGCTTCAATCGGCCATTTGCGATACGGGGTGCAACCCCTGTCTCCCTAGCGACATGTCAATGAAGTGAAGATGCGCCTAGGTCGGGACGCGCTACCTAAAATCACCGCTGAGGCATGGTTGTATAAAAACAATATTAATTGTGCTGCAAAACCTCGCAAACTAAAACTTTTAGATAACATTACGCGCCCCTCATTTTGTACTACCTCCAATAAAAGTTACTACAAAAAGAGTTTTTTTTTTCGTTGGTTTTTACGTTTCTAGTAACGTTGAAACGATCGTATCCCGATTCAGTTACCAAAGCAGCCGTCCGGCGGCGCGTCGAGCGACGCCGGGCGAGTCGTGGTGAGTGAGGGGGGTACTGTTCGTGCATGCAGCGTCTTTGAGCAGTTCCGTAACTGAGCTAATCTAATAACGTTGCTCTTGGCGGCCTCTATCGAGCTTTCCTTGAACGCCGCCAAGTGCGTTAGCCTGGCAGCGCCTCCAGTTCCAAATAACCACGACAACCGATGACGTGGTGACCTTGAATGCTGCGATGAGCGATGCATTGCTCTCTTGCACGGTGACGGTGCTGCTGCGCCGCTGCTCTTCGGCGCGTTTTCGGTGGGAGCTGGCGGGAGTGCGACAGTTGCGCTTCTTGCCTTGAACTCGCGCCTTGCTGCGGTTCGACGTGTTTTCGGTGGGCGCGCGACTGAAGTTTGCTGCGCCGCTGCTCTTCGGCGTGTTTTCGGCGGGGGTGCGACAGTTCAGTTTCTTGCCTTGCAGTCGCGCACTGCTGCGGTTCGGTGTGTTTTCGGCAGGAGCCCGACAGTTCCGTTCCTTGCCTTGCACTCGCGCGTTGCTGCGGTTCGACGTGTTTTCGGTGAGCGCGCGACTGACGTTTGCTGCGCCGCTGTTCTTTGGCCTGTTTTCGGCGGGAGTGCGTCCGTTTCTTGTTGCACTAGCACGTTGCTGCGGTTCGGCATGTTTTCGGTGGGCACGCGACTGACGTTATCCCGATTCCAAGCGTCATGGCGAGCCGGGGCACGTACCGCCCACCAAAGGGCCTCAAGACGAAGGTAAAGATACTGCAAGAAGTTGACCAAGGCGCACTTTCCAAGACGGAAATTGCGAAGAAACGCAGCATCACGAAGAGCACTCGAAGCGCTGGACACCACCGCGCGCAACTTCTCTTGCCAGGAGAATGCGGATGCCGCATTAGAGCTGGTCTCCAAGCTCCAAGCGATCTTTGTTGATTCACGACTGAGGAACCGCGCACAGGCATGCATCACGAATTACTTTATTTTGTGATCGGTGAAAATAAATGTCCTGGAACTCGTCTCTCATGTGTTAGCTCAGTGCACATGCGTCGCCCAACGCAGCGCTGCACGTAAGTACTCCATTTAATGAGCTTTCGTTAATTCGAACTTCGTTTAATTCGAACACATTTTCGCCCCCCCCCCCCCGAGTTCAAATTAACGAGATTCGACTGTAATAACGTTGGCACAGAGATCCCTCATCACGGATCGGGTTGCTGCGCGCGCGCAGTGCCCCCATACGGTGTGGGGAAATGCGGATTCGTTTGTAAACGACGTGTCCGTTTATCCCTCTCCCACAAACAAGTTTTGATGGTGTGAAAGAAACCTGGCGAGCGCTCGTTGTCATCACGTGCAACGAAGCACAGAGATCGCTTGAAGCTGATTCAGGCCAGTGCCCACACGTGATAAGGACAAATGCGGAATTGATTTGTTGTTGTTATTGTTTTTTGCCAACAGTGCGTTGGTCTCTAGGAGGCTGTGGTAACTCGTATTATAACGTCGTTGACTAATGCCGTCGCGTCTTCGTGGGAAATACTTCGTATACTCCCAAAGTCAACACTGATGGCGTTCAAAAGACCCAATATTGCAACGGGGTAGAAGGTACGCCTCTCGAATCAAAGCGCTCTTCGAGTCTCTACAAACTAGAATCCCATCTCCTACGAAAGCTATTCACTGGACGCCGTATTTGAGGGCGTATGTTTAGAAAGCGTACCTTGACCGAGCTCACGTTGCTAGGCTCCTAAGACCGGTAATACTGATGGTGCGGAATGCACATTGCAAAAGAACTGCGGAAGCTCGCCGTCGGCACGCGTTTAGCTACCGCGCACGCAGCTGCCCGCCCGCCAGCCAATACTCCCTATAGACCATTCTAAAAAGAGCGTGTGGCCGGTGCCATTTTGAGTGTTCGTGCGTATGGCGCGTTCTTTGCTCGCTTTCCGAAGCGACGAACACGCACGTGCTGGACTGTGAAGATCGCACGCTGGACTGTGATTTTGTAAACATTGGAAAGGTCTATACTCCGTTCCACACTAAGTCCGAGCCACGGTGGAAGAAACATAAATTTGCGTTTTCTTCCCTCCTCTTCTTCTTCTTCTTCGGGTTAAGGCCCACCTTCGTGCACGATGGTGGCACCTGTAATCGGCCCAGCACCAAAGCAAGACACGAGACCAGCCACCGGCCACACACCACCACCACACCACCACACCGCGAAAAAGGCGAGCACACGGTAAACCGCCGACACCGTGGCCGCCGAGGAGGAACCTCATACCTCAGCGCTTTCCGCGAAACTGACTACTGCTGGTTCGAGGTTAGCTCCGAACACGATCTGGTCGCTCGCTCCCCCTGGGAAGAACGGCCAGAGTCATCATCTAAATGTGTTTCTTCCACCGTGGTCGAGCGCAGTCGACGCTACGATATGATAAAGCCATCAAGTCGCGGCAAAAGGGCAATCCTCGCGGCGCGCAATGCCATTGTGCAACTCCAGTACCCGGCTATAAACCTATCGAGCAAAGAACTTAGGACGGGATCGCCTTTAGCATTCACAGTGCCTCATTGGTTTAGTAAGGCGAAAAAGAAGGCACAAATGCGGTGAGCGCCGTGATGATGCTTTCTTGGCGCTGCTTAAATTACTCCGACGGATCCGAACGTCGGCCGCAATCGGACTTGAAGCGAAACGGAGTGTATTAGCAATCACCGGACATGCATATAGATTGTTTAGGGACTATTAATCTGGATTGCTCGCACCAAAATAAAAGAAACTGAAAACTATTGTCCAATTGCAATACTTCCCGCTATTAATAAAATGATTGAAACTAATGCTAAAACGACGCCACTGTTTCTTTACCGAAGACAACTTGCTATCAGACTCACAATATTGATATCGTGATGATTGAAAATATTGAAAGACGTTTACGAATCTCGGTAATGATAAATTGGAGTGCAGCTCTTGAGGTATTTTGATTTTGCGATATACCGTGCGAAATAATTTGAGGAAGAAATATCTATATGTACAAATATAGACCTGGTACTCCTGCGTACATAATTTAAATTATATAAATAAAGTCATGTCTCGTTAATATGAACCCCGTTAATATGGATACCCCGCTATATGGACACCAGTTTCGGGGACGAACTGGGAAAATACATGCATGTTTGTCTCGTTAAGGCTGAACTCCATGGGCGAATATACAGCGAAAAATCGACGAATTTTGCCCGGCGGCTTTTGCTCTGCGCGTGGCATCAGCACAGTGGCTGCTACGTCACGCGCAAAGCGAGCGTGCCGTCAGGCGGCGTTCGTGAGTTATTCGTCGCTTAATTCGCTCCATGGAGTTCAGCCTTTAATATGGACAGCTCGCATTATGGACGATTTTTTGGGGAACGGAGGCGTCCATATTAACGAGACATCACAGTAAATATATATAAATTAATTACTTACGACAATATTAGCTAAATAAGGAGGAGGCGGGGAGGGTACGCAGGAGGAAGAGGAGGGGAGGGCACTGAGGACCCTCCCTTCTCCTCCCCTCTTCCTACTTTATAACCCTCCCCTCCTCCAACAGTTTCCCCGCTAAATTTAGCTTGAAAATTGACGCCGCGTGACCTAACAACATTTCGATTCCCCGCAAAATTTAGCGGGAAAACTGAATCGGTGTTGAGGTCATGTGACGTCAGTTTTACAGCTGAATTTAGCAGAAAACTGAATGCGCTTTGTTGCATTATGGGACGTCACAGACCTACAGACCAATGCAGTTTCTTCGCTAAATTTAGCGGGGAATTGAATTGGTGTAGAGGTCTGTGTCGTCCCATAATGCAACGCGCGCGGTATCGACGACGCCGACTCCGAGAAACACGGGAACGAGCGCCTAAAAGCTGCGCTCTAAAGGTACATTTATACTCCAACGTAACGTCGTCGGGCGCCGCGTAGCGCAGCGCGCGCAGGTACTTATTGGTTGCAGATATCGAGCTCCTGGTTGCCGGCCAATAAAAGGCGCGCGTTCTGCGCTACGCTGCGTTCAGTGCGCTCAACGTCGGAGTATAAACAGCCCTTAAAAGTCTCACATTTCAAAGCGTTTCTAAGCGTCTAAGCGTTTCCGGCGTCAATTTGAACCTTTTCAAGTAAACATATTTTCGGATCGAGCAGAAGGAACTGGGCTTAAAACAGCGAGATGTGTGTTTGTCCTTTGTCCCCCTTCTTCCTCTCCTCCAGGGATTATTTTCGTCATTCTTGTCCAGCTCGCTTGAACATTTGCTTTAATTGTGTTATCATCGAGTAAATTTTTCCCAAAAAATTTGAATAACCTTTAATCCGAGAAATACAATATAACCGAAACCGAAACACTCAACTTTACTGGTCCGCCATCTTGTTGTTACGTCAGATGCTGCATAAACATCAGCAGATGTTTCACCCAGCGTTGGAAGCCGTCAGAGGGCCGTCGCGATCGTCCGTGGAAAATATTGGACTACGATTCATCAGGCTTGTCTGAAGCCGGGGTCACACTGTTCATCCATTATACAAAAGACAGTCTGTCGGCACCAGTCACCTCAATATCCGTGGTTCCAGTGCCGCGTGCCAAGTATTCTCCTTGGAGGAGGAGGAAACTTTATTAGTCTTCCGGGATCAGGTATTGGGGGTGGTGGAAGCCCAGAGGGCAGCCGCGACCGCCAGGGCCCGGGAGGTGGTCAGGACTTGGGTTGACTCCTCCGGGTCGCGCAACATCGGCGCCCAGAGGTGAGGGGAGGGAAGAGGGGGGTACGGGTCTGCGGGGCATTCGCAAAGGGAATGGTAGTGAGTGTCGAGTGCCCCGCAGGCAGGACAGGCGGGGGTGGTAAAGAGGTGTGGGTGAGTGTGTATTAGTTGTGTTCGGTGGGGGAAAGTGTGTGTTTGTAGGAGGCGCAGCATGTGTGCTGCCTCTTGGGAGAGGTGTGGGTGCGGGGGTGGGTATTGGCGGCGGAGGAGGCGGTAGTGCAGGGTAATATCCCTGTATTGCAGGAGGGAGGTAGGCTTGCCTGCAGGGGCATCGCGTGTAGGCGTAGTTGAAATGGCGGCTCGGTCAATAGTTCGCGAGCACTATCGTGCACCATCTCATTAGCGCCTACGCCTGTGTGGGCTGGTGTCCACAGCAGGGTCACGGTGTCGGATGGAGGGTTGTTGGTGAGAATTTGGAAGGCCATGGGGGAGATATTGCCGCGAATAAAGTTGCGGATGGCCTGCTGAGAGTCAGATAGGACGAATTGGGGGGTGGGGCTCTGGGCGAGCGCAAGGGCAATGGCCGCTTCCTCCGCCGTGGTTGTGTTCGTAGTGAGGATGGTGGCCGCTGTGACGTTTGGTGGTGGATGTTGGCCAAGAACAGTTACACAGTGTGCAGGGTTGTGAGGGTAGGGTGTGGCATCAGTGTATAGTGTGCATGGTGATGGTGGGTATAGTTTGGCGTGGATGTTGGCTCGTGCTAGCCGCCGGGCTTTATGGAAAGTTGGGTGCATGTGGCGAGGGATTGGGTGGACTCGGATGCGGTTACGTATGTGCGGTGGAATGGGGAGGGGGGGATTGGGACGGTGGGGGGGAGTATGTTTATAGTGTCAAGAATGTAGTGCCCTGTGGGCGAGGATGCGAGGCGGGTGAGTTGGGACATGTGGTGGGCGTCTAGGTGTTCGCGTATTGTGTTGTGTATGCCGAGGTCGAGCAGGCGGTGCGTTGGGGCGTGAGGGGGGAGTAGGAGTGCATGTCTATATGTCTTCCTGAGGAGCGCATCAAGGGAGTCGAGTTGGGTGGGTGTAAGGTTAAGGTAGGGTAGGTGGTATAGGATACGGTTGAGTAGAAAACTGTGGACGAGTCGGAGGCGGTCCTGTTCCTTGATGCCGTGGTGTTTAGTGGCGATCCTTCTAATGAGGTGCGTGGTTTGGGTAACATATTTCTTTACGTATTTGAGGGTGGGTGCGGGTGATCTGTTGTGTGTGAGGGTGAGGCCTAAAAGTCGAATTTGTTGTGTGTGTGGTATTGGGTCAGAGTGTATAAAAAGTTGGATGGGGGGGTTTTGGGGGGGGGGGTTTGTGGCGAGGGGGCGTAAAGGTGAGGAGAGCGGATTTGTGTGGGGAGCATTGGAGCTCCAAAGGTTCAATGTGATGTAAGACTTGGTTTAGGCCGTGTTGAAGTGTTGCTTCAATGTGTTGGTCGGAGCCAGAGTGGACCCAGAGGGCAATGTCATCTGCGTACAGTGTGCTGCGTAGCGTGGGGATAGTGAGGAGAGTGCGGGCAAGTGGGATTAGGGTGAGGTTAAAGAGCATGGGCGAGAGGACCGCTCCTTGTGGCGTTCCGCGGTCTGGCATGTGGAAAGGATCAGACTGGACATGGCCCAAACGGATGGTAGCGGTACGTTGTGCGAGAAAGTTATAGATATAGTGGTAGAAGTGTAGGCCAAGGTTTTGGGATGAGATTGCCTGAAGGATGCTATGGTGTGAGATATTGTCAAAGGCTTTTTGGAGGTCCAGTGAGAGTATAGAGGTGTGATCTCGTTGCGGGGGGTGTTGGTGGAAATCATGGTGATACTGTATAAGGGCGTCTTGCGTGGATAAGTTGGGTCGAAAGCCGATCATGTTGGGTGGGTAGGTTTGTGTGTGTTCAAGGTGCGCATTGACGCGATTCTGCAGGACATGTTCGAGAAGTTTGCCGAGACAGGAGGTAAGGGAGATGGGGCGAAGGTTGTGTATGGAGGGTTTCTTTCCAGGTTTGGGGATGAGGGTGATGTTGGAGTGTTTCCAGGTGGAGGGAAGGGTGTGGTTAAGCCAATGTTGGTTGAAGAGTTGTACAAGGTGTTCTAGGACCTCCTCATTGAGGTGACGTAAGAGGGTGTTTGTGATGTTGTCATGTCCTGGTGTGGTGTTGCGTTTGAGGGCTTGCACCGCCGCTTCTAGTTCTGCAAAGGTGATGGGGGCGTCGAGCTGTGGGTTGGGGTTGCCAGTGTATTGTGGAGGACCAACAGGGTGTGATGAGGGAGGTGGGATGTATATGGAGCGGAGGGTGTCGCATAGGGCGGTGGGTGAGAGTTGAGTGTCCGCTATAATTTGTGTGGTTTGGTGGCGAGATTGGGTCTTAGTAGTGCGCGGGTCGAGTAGGGCACGGAGGATGTGCCAAACCTTCTTAGTGGAGAGCTGGCCTCGCATTTCGTCGCAAGTGTTATTCCAGTTGTCCCTGGCTAATGTGAGTGCGTGCGTTTCGATCTTAGTGCGGAGGGTTTGTAGTTTGAGGCGAAGTTTGCGTCGGTGTCTATGTTTCCGCCAACGCTGCTCTATGCTGGTGTAGGCCTCCCAGAGGTTACGGAGGTGGGTATCTACATATTCCGCTGGGGGAGGAGGGTCGATAGTTTTGGTTGCAATCTGTTTAGCTGAGAGAAGTTGGGTCGTCCATTGTTCTAGGTCGGATTCACAGGTGGTGGTGGGTGGGAGTGGGCATTCGGTACGGAAAAGATCCCAATCTGTGTGTGTTGGTGGTGGAAGTGGGGGGGTTGTGGAGATGCCTTTGACGGTAAGACACGTGCTGATGATGTAGTGATCGCTGCCAAGTGTGTGTGGTGTTGTGGAGGTGTGAAGGGTGAGTCGTCCGGTGCTTAAGGTGAGGTCGGGAGTGGTATCGCGCTGGGCACTGTTGCCAATGCGTGTGGGGGAGGAAGGGTCGGTGTGGAGGGTGAGGTGCAGGGAGTGGGTAAGTTCAGAGAGTAGGCGGCCTTTGCGAGTGGTATAAGAGTATCCCCACTCTATGTTAGGCGCGTTGAAGTCACCTACAATTAGGAGAGGGTCGCGTTTAGTGAGAGAAAGTGCCTGCTGGAAGATGTATTTGAAGGATATGTGTTTGGATTTAGGGGGGCTATAGATATTAAGAACGTGCAGGCGTGTGACAGGGGATTTGGGAAGGTGGAGTGTGGTGAGTATGTGTGGGATCGGTGAGGTGAAAGTTTGGTGCTGGGTGGCAATATTGCGATGTACAAGGGTGGCTATCTGGGGGAAATCCAATGGGGAGTGAGATGCATAGTCTTTGAGCTTGGGTGAGTGGTATGTTTCCTGTAGTGCTATGAGGATGGGGGGGTTGGGTAAGGATGCAATGTGTGCTTGGAGGTTGGCTCTTTTAGCTCGAAAACCGCGGCAGTTCCATTGCCAGATGTATTGTGGGTTAGAGGTCCGGGTCATTTTCGGGGGTTATAGGTAGGGGTGTGGTAGTTGGGGCGGCAAGGTGCATCCATTGTAGGACCTCTTGATGTAGGGAGTGTACCGATTCCTGGATTGCACTGATTTGGGCAGAGGTGTGTTGACGGTGGTTATCGAAAGCCGTTTCTATTTCGGCGCGTAGGGTGGCTATTTCTGCGTTGCCTGAGGATGTGGGGTGAGGGTCAGTATTGGGGGGCAGTGCTCGTTTCTTACTCGGGGGGGAGGTGGTTAGCTGATCGGGTGTCGGGGCTGGAGGGTTGTGGGAGGTTTGGAGTTGCTGTTTAAGGAGACGGTTTTCCGCTTGTAGGCGTTCATTGTCTGCGCGAAGGAGGGTGATAGTGTTACGCAATTGCTGCATTTCCTGGCGCATTTGGCGCATTTCGTCCTGCCATGTGGAGGGCGGGGGTGGGGGTGGGGGAATTGGGGGAGTTGGGAGCAGAGCTGCGCGTACCTGGCCCTGAGCGGCTTGGCTGTAGGTGAGTCCGGGTGTGGTGAAGGTCGTGGTGGTGCGGTCAGGTCCGGTCCCGGGGGTGGTGGGGGGTATGTTGGGTAGGATTTTCGGTAGGGTGCGGCGAGGCTGGAAGCGTTTAGGGCATCCCGCTGCACCTGTCAGGTGATCTTGTCCACAGAGGATGCAGTGAGGCTGGCAGGGGTGATTTGGTGTGGGGCCCAGTGTACCACAAATAGTACAGTGAGGTTTCGGTGAGGGTTTGGGGCAGACGTCTCGCCTGTGGCCAGCCGACCAACAGGCCATGCATGCTTCGGTTTTCCGCTTGTAGGGGTAGCAGCGAAGAATAACCGCACGGTACCGCACCCAGAAGGGTACATGCGGCCCCAAAAAGAGGACTTGCACGATGCCCGTGTCTTTGATGCGACGGGCGTCGATGACTGTGATGGTGGGGTTATGACGCGTGAGGCTTTCCATGATTAGTGGTTCGGAGTCTTCAGCTGGGATCTGGAATATTGCTCCTGACGTGGTGATGCTGGGTGGGGGTATGTGGCTTTGGACGGGGTAGTGGGTAGCGTTCCAGGTGATTGCATTGAGGTTCATGTACTGTTGGGCTCTGCGTTCATCGGGGGTACTTACTACGATGAAGTTTGAACGGGTGTTTATTCGTACTTGGTCTTGAGCGAAGTCTGTTATCTTGGTTTGGTGGAAGATGCAGTCGGCTAGCTGGGCTGCATTAGTTTTGCTGAGGTCCAGACCGCCCTGAGGACGAATGACAACCTTGAAGTCATCAGGGGGGAGTGGGTCTTCTGGCGGGGTGGTAGGTTTCTTGCGAAGTTGTCGGCGTTTTTGTTGGGGCTTGGTGGGGTCAGCAGCGGGTGTGGTGGTGGCTGAAGTAGCGGTCGTTGCTGCGATGCGGGAGCGGATTGTCTTCCATCCAGGTTCACGCAGAATGTCGGGATCGAATTTCGTCCCCTTCAACCATGCATTCGACACGCGTTGGCGTGATTAGGATGGAGGTGTTAGCCGGAGAAGTTGGGAGCTGCTGCGGCGGCGAGTTGGTGGCAGGCGGCGGCGGAGAGTTTGAAGTTCCCGCTTCGGCGGCTGATTGGGAGGCGCTCATGTCGGTGCGTTGAGAGCGAACCGCACGTGCGCAGGTGGTTGCTGCCTCTGTCGCTAAATGCTGACGTCGAGCCGGCGGCCACCTCGCCAGGCGAAGGCGACGTTAGGCTTAGCGAGGAGTGCCGGCGTGGCCGGTCATAATTCGGTGGTAATTCACGTACCCGGTATCGATGGGCGAAGATGTTGGCACCGATGTGGTCCTGGTGACGTTAGGAACACTTTGGTATCAATTCGATTGGTTTGGTTGCGATGGTACAAAGCTATAACCAGGTGGAAGCGGAGCCCATGCGGAGCACGTCCAGCCGGGGCGCGAGACCGGTGTTCCTCTCTCTCCTTGGAGTCACTGCCACGAAGCATTCAAAGCACTGATGTCGCGGTGACTCGCGTTCGAATCTGTATGAAGACTGTAGTTTTCAGCGACTTGGCCGACCCCTATCAGCGAGAAAACTATCCCAGCCGCCTGAGCTGTGGAAACCCGGTCATTATGCATTTTGAGTTCGCCGGCTTTTCTTGAAGTTTTAACTTGATTTGCCTGTTCAGGATGCTTACCCTTTCTGTGTTATTTTCGACTGTGAGAACAAGGGAACACTAAGGGCCGTAGCCTGCTCGGCCTACGCAGGAAACGAAAAAAAAGAGCGAACGTCAAGCCGCCCACGACGCGGATCGTTCGATGTCCTTCGAGAATTAACACCACCGAGATAAGCTCCGAAAATTTTTCCCAGTTATGTTCCCAGTCTTCGCTAAAACTAGCGTGTAGGGTAAAAGGTATGGGAAAGGAATAGACACTTTGGTTCATTTGCTTTGGTGTTGTGCAAAAAAGCAGCTCTCTTCAAGATCTGCCCAACGATAAGCCGGATTCCGTCCGATCGTCGTGAAGTGACTCGTCAACACTGTAAATGAGATATGCTGTGTTATTTGGGATCTTTTCCAAATAAATACTGTTCTGAAGACACTGCACAGTGGGGTACGTAAAGTATGTTCTTCGACTGATGAGACTGGTTGAATCTCATGCTGTGAGCGGGGAATACCCATGCATTCCGGCTCTTCTATGTGGTCCAATATTTTCGACAGTTACGACCTTTGTAGACTGACACGGCTCAGTGTATGGCGAAGTAAAAAAATCAACATAAAACGAAACAAACATTTCAATTGCATTTTTCTGTCGCACAGACTCACAAAAATAGTTTTCATTTGTTTGTTTTTGTTTACAAAAATAGCACAATGCTTTCTTAAAAACCTCGAGAAATTCTATTCGCCAAAGAGCACAAAATAAACCCTGAAACGTGGCAATTTAGACTCCACCAGTGTCCGGAATCGCGCCTACGCAGGCTGTTACAGCCCACTGATGAGAAAACCCATATCCCAGCGCAGTCGGGCAACACTGACGTGCACTCTCAAAAACCTGTGACGCGCGCTGTAAATCGCTTGGTTCGTGACTGTTGCTGGAAAGGTCTTTCTCTATAGTCAAGCAATGACGAGGAAACGTTTGAAGATTTTCGGAACGAAATGTCAGACTATTCGCCGTTCGGATTCGATCCGCCGGCATCGCCTCCAAGGAGGCAATGCTGGCGGTTCCTGTGGAGTTTGCCTTCGCGATCTGCCAACATGGGGTTTTGTTTACCCGATGCCGAGGGTCGTGCAAGCGTGGTTCCGCTCCCCGGCGTTCCGTGCGCCTGTCGTACTCTATGAATGTTTTGAATCACGGCTGATATATCAAAATCAAGAAATACTACCACAATTGCAGGAGAATCAATATATATTTACATCGCACACAATCAGTGCTGCTGATGGTCTGGATTAATTGGCAATTTTTGTGTACTATTTCGTGTTTTTTTTGTTTTGTTTTGTTTTTTGTACCTATGTTTTCACTCAAAAACGCCTAAGCATCAAAGTTTCATGCTGCTCGAATCACATGTTAAATATAGTCTGGGCCATGCAGCGAGAAGGACAAGTGAGACAGTCCAAGTACAGGGGCGAAGTAAAAAAAGAAGGAACATTTAACTACAGTGATGTCTCGTTACTATGGATACCTCCGTTCCCGTAAAAATCGTCCATAACGTGAGTTGTCCATAATAACGAGACAAAAATGCATGTATTTTCCCAGTTTGTCTCCGAAAGTGGTGTCCATATAGCGGAGTATTCGTATTAACGGGGTTCATATTGACGAGACATGACTGTATATACATTGCTCGCATTTGACTTTTGCTGGATTGAGAAAGTAATTCAACGTACTCCACTGGTGGTATCTGTTGACTTGTTTATATCATCCCTCAAGTTATATACAACAAACGTATGTGAAACTGTCTAGCCCATTATTAGTCACTTAGGCTCTAAAATTGCGATTTTAGCAGAATCAAATTGTCCTGAAGCTAAAATACCAGAAGATTTGCACACGCAAACCGTCACCCTTCGCAGGTTTCACTTCTTCTCCAACTAGTGCAGCACCTACCCCTGGACAGCCGTTTTAATGCTTGCTGCTCCTCCTGTTTTCTTATGCTTTCAGAGAGTCCAGCTGTAGGGAGTTTGTAGGCTGAGAAATCATTTGGGGACTTGCATCAGTGTCTCTTTTAATTGGAAATAACAATTCAAAATAAGCGGTGCATTTTCCGAATACCCACACTGGAAAAAAAGGAAGAATATCAGGGAAATGTATAAACATTCAAACTTACGGTACTATTGCTGTGCATATTTTGGGCAGTTCAATACATCTCATACAGGCAACTGAGGGTAATTTGGCCGTTTCTCCTGCTACTATAGAAACTAATTTCCAGTAAATGTGTATAATCTAAACAAACGAAACATGCCTGCAAACGTGTATGAACTATATCAGTAATTCACGAAGAAGCTACATTTATGTAAAACAACCCTGTTCCACGAGCACTTCAAAGATTTTCAGGCCCAGAGCCTTTAAAACATCGGCGGTACAGCGCATGCAGATTGGCACGCGCACAGTCGGGGTCGCGAGCTAATTTTCCGACCGCCCCAAGGCCTTTGATATAAATGCTATTTCAAATGATTCCAAAGCGGGATGAATTATTCTTCTCAGGCACGTAGCCAGGGGGGGGGGGGGAGCCCCATGGGGCCCGGGCCCTCCCCCCCCCCCCCCGAAATCTTTCATTTTTCTGGGACCCTCCTCTCCCCCCTCCCCCTCACACAGCATTTTGTTATGGGTGCCCCCCCACCCCCCCCCCGAAACAAAATCCTGGCTACGTGTCTGACTCTTCTAAATCATGAACATGCAAGGAACAGAACTCCAGCGTCTGAAAAACTTACGCCGCCGCTGCCACCGACCCCTCGCACGATTGCCTTCTGTCGTGTTGGACCGACAGGGAGGTTTATCTGCGGAATTGCCTCCGCCGATAGTTTTCGGGATTTGTAACCAATTATAATGGTAAATGTGACAAGTACGCTTATAAAAGGTGCGGAGGCACGTCGGTATCGGCCTAACACAGCGTCGTGTACACCGGGGTAAACAAGATCCCCCCTCTCGAAGTGCTTGCGGCACACAACGGCCAAACCAGGAAACCGGGGTAGGAAAATGAGCCGGATGCGAGATCGCGAGGCGGAGTCCTTCCCCTGACGTCACGGTACAACTCCCTCAATCAGGGCGCGGCGACCGCAGCGACGCTTGTGTTCGCTCTCGGGGCTAATACAGCTGAAAGCGAAATCGCTCATCGTAGGCATATCATACCTTAGGGGACGTTTAGCAAACCGTTACCATGTTCCGCGTTCCGCACTTTCGGAGCCTTTGAAGCCTGTTTTTTAAGCGCGCGCCCGGAGTGATACCGTGACCGCGGGACGCGCGCTTAAAAACATGCTTCAAAGGCTCCGATAGTGCGGTACACGGAACACAGTGACAGTTTGCTCAAAGTACCTTTTATTACACGACCGGTACCGGGGTAATGCTCAGGAGCCTGGCTCTAGCACGACCCCGAAGCGATCGTACGACAACCACCCCAAAAAAATTGAAGGGCGCAATGTTGGATTCTTTATGACTTGGCATAGAAACGGCTTCAAAGTAAGCTACAACGTTCCAAACGTGTCATAAAAAATTCGTTTTGAAAAGTGAGCCTGATATTATATTAGTAGCATGATTAGTTTTTAATATAGTTTATAATTTACCGAATGTAAAATGATATGTCGACTCGTTAAAGTAATGAAAGGCCACCACAACGGACGAGGAATTCGGCGCTACTCTACAACATTCGACTCCATTGGCCCTATGGGAAATGTCCGGTGGTTGGCGATAGTCCTGAACCACTACAAGCAGCCGTGCAGTTCCCCGAGTGGCCGAGGCGGGAGGAATGGCGGCGTTGCGATCGCCGTTAGTTAGGTTATCCTGTACGGATCGGTGCCACTCCTCCGTGCAGGTTCTATGGCAGTTTCCTAACTGAGGTCTAGTAACGTTCGCTGTATTACTCTTCCTCGAAGAGGTGGCCGAAATAGTTGCCAAAATGCTGCCCAACAGCTTTCTAATTGTTGCGAGACAAGTGAGGAACACCCGCCAAACTATGTCACGCAGCTGTGGTATGACAGACTCTAGCAACAAAAACAAGACATTGTTGCCCTGATCATGGGGAAGCTCAGTCGCGAGGAGCGCTGCCTCGTCATGCAGGAAAAAATTTGAAAAGATGCATGCGGCAACCTTTGGCAAACACTGTTGTACAACTGCAGTCCCGTTGCGGCGCGCAACATCTCCCGAATAGGTTTAAGCAACAGTTAACAAACAATGGTGCCCAATGTTTCCGCAGCAATTCCTCGAAACATCTATCCTAACATAGCGCAAAACTGTTGTGTCATACGGTTGTAACACTTTTGGAAAGCAATGTCTGGCGACTGCATTCTGGCAGTATAAACCCAAAGTGTTTTTGAATCTGCCATGGGAACAGTTTGCTGAATGTAAAATCGGACGTTGCGATGACTGTTTGTAAGCTTTTCGAAACCAAAACAAATTACGTTGCCACAGCATTTCTAAATCATGAGGCCCGACGCTACCGCAACATTTATTGAATAGTAGCAAAATAGCAGTTCTGCACTCTCGCAAATGGAAACGTAACATTGTTGGGATATGCTGGCGGAGCTTGTGTTGCATGGTAATGTTTCACCTACAGCTGTGCAGGTGTTTTTCCGGAATATTTAGCAACAGCAGGACAGCAGACATTTTGGTAGATAAAAGCAATCCTTCGGCAACTGTTGCGAGCACGAAGAACTGTTTTCATGTTGCGCGACTTTGTTACGCCGACTATCTCAAGAACATAAACTGTTACCTGGGTAGGTGAGAATAGGATATACAAAAATTTAATAATGCAATCATAAAAATAAAGTATTACACTACATGGTAGTATATCGCGATGTGTTCAGGAACTTTGGCTGTGCATCATCATCAGATCGACGTTATTTGGTGAGATTTCAGCTCCTACAAGTATTTCCCCAAACACGTCTGCTAACATGTCAATAATGCACGTTTAAGCGTGTTTGATTCAGTGCACGCACACTACTTGTGTTCCCAAGGCTGCAAACAAGACTCGACCTATCAGTGTCCTTCCCTTATTCACAACGAAGAGCGATGGCAGTATCAGCGTCCCCTTTGACCTTGACCGGCACCATGGTCTTCCCCAATACACTGATACCTTTTTTTTTGTCCACGTGACCAGGTTCGCTTCCGGATTCTCGAGGACAAAGCTCGAGGAATACGCTCGGGAACGAAGCTTCATCATTTGCGAACTCTCGTTCGCAAATAATCGAGAGCGCCTCATCAAGTACAGTTTCATTCTCACGTTTTTGCCAAGTGTTTGCAAGGTCATTAGGATTCTTTCGGGCAAGTTTTTGTTTTACCTGCACTATGTTGAAGACCCTTCATATCATAATTTTCCCACGCTTGAAGTTTTGAACAGTCGTCTACCAGATTACTGGATTGACTGTTGCGCTTTGTCTTGCACACTCTTTCTGTGTGTCTTCTTTCTGAGCTGACGAATCAAATCGCACTCCTGAACTTGCACCGATCTGGGTCATGATAACCCCCAAGCTATCATATGGAGACGCTTCATAAACCCACAGCGACACGCGGTAGTCGACCGGCCACTGTCCATGCTTCGCTTGCTGACTCAAGCGGTCACTTCCTGTTTACTCTATGCTTTTCTCTGCGTGTTACTTTTGTATTTGTTTTGTTTATCTGTTCTTTATGCTCTAAAAATCAAATAATGCTAAAAGATAAAGGTCGAACTTATTTTTTTAGTAGTCGTTGCTGCAATGCCCCGAGGCAATTCGAAAAACCGAATCATCGTTGAGTTGCCGGAAACTCGGCAACCGGTAACTCAGCAGCTGGCAATTCGGCAGCATGAAGCTCAGCTGCCGGGCACTCAGCAGCGAACTATCAGCAGTGGAAAACTCCTGTGCCCACAACCTAGTTGTCGTCAACTCAGCAGCAAGCAATTCTGCAGCAGCTCACTGAGCAGCCCATAACCCAAGAGCCGGTAACTGAGCAGCCTGCAGCTCCCCAGTCCGTAATCCAGATTCCTCCAGGGAGCAACAAAAACAAAAAAAAAAAGATGAAAAAGAAAGCTGGGCGTGTCTGGGACTACTAAACTTTCGGTCAAATGAATTTGTTTACCGTATCTATATTTTCTCGTACACTTGACTTTCTGTGTGAATCTTCCTGCTCAAAGAATGTTGTTATCCAGAGAATTCTCATTGTGCTTGTTAAAATACTGAATGGTGCACGACAACATATAAGAACCTTTCGTACAGTGTTGTATTTCCGGAGAGGGTCGTGTATCGCACAGGGTTTGAGTTCCTGATTTAGGGTATATCTGTAAATGGGTATTACACGGGGGGTGCTTTGGGGTGGAGGATGGATGTTCGTGACGTTAGCGATGTGCGGAAACCGCGGCTCCAGCACTCACACGGAAGGCGTTGAGCCGAGAGGGATGTCACTGTTAGCCGATGATTTTAGCGGTCACACTCTCGACAACAAAGCTCGGTGCACGATAAAAAATAGAACATTTGATGCGTATATGAAACGGCTTTAAGCGAATTTGGCATCAGCGTTCATAGACAAAGGAGATAATAACTGCTTTCTGCTGAAGAAATATGCTGGATGCAAGGACCGTGGAATCCGAAACCAGTTGCATTAAAAGCTGCTTGAGGGCGACATTGATGAATATCGTAGACTCATCGGACGACATGCGCAAAGCACGACACGTTAGGCCAGTGGTTCTCAAATGGGGGTCCGCGGACCCTCTGGGGTCCGCGAAGGCATTCTAGGGGTCCGCGAAGCCCTGCGTCATCAGTCAAGCCCAGCAATAAATGTTGACTTTTTTCAGGTCGAGAAGAGTTGTTTCAGTTTTCGGGCGAGTTTTCTTGCGTGTATGTCAGTAACAGAGGTCTACTTCACGCTAGCCCTTGGTTATATCCATTCATTAAATCATTACTATACTTAACTTATACCTTTCTCCTCCCCTCATCACGAACGCGGTCCTCCATCATCTCCGCCGATCCACAAGGGGTCCGCAAAACATCGATGGTTGAGAACCACTGCGTTAGGCGATCCCGATGCCACTCCCGATATTCCGCAGGACAAACTTTTTAAAGTTGCCAGACATGAGAATAAAATACCGTCAATTACGAAGAGAATTCTCGCAAATGCGATGAGAGGGGGGGGGGGGGGGAAGGTTACTGATTGTACAGCCCGAGCAAAGGCTCTCGCATCCCAAGGGAATTCCACGTCAACAATCCTCCCCACTACTGTGTGGCGTTATTGCTACGTGATGCGCATTCCGGATTGCAAAGTCAGGAAGTTTCCCCCGTGTGAATACGCCGTAATATATTCAATGAGTTAATATTATCTAGTTGCGATTTCAATCAAAAACCTGGTGTTATTTGCAACCGGTCCGCATTAGCCAAATGTTGTAAACACTCTCAGTTAAATAAAAATACATTCTCTGCTCTCCCAACTTGAGTCGGACGAGTATTTTACTTTATTTTGTAACCACGCCTTTACATCTTTTAGGGTGGGAGCTCCGGCGAAGGTTTATTCGTGCCAATTTTCGTCAAAGGATATTATAGCATTTACAGGAATGGCCATGGCAGTAACTCCAAAACAATTTTTGCTGCCGGCAATGGTGGTCACACTGCGACACATCTCCAGGGCACCCGTGATCCGATCGTCCTGAAATTAAAAGATACACTGTAAAAACCTGACGTCAATTTTACGTGTCTTTCCCTCGTCAAAAAAGACGGGCACGCTCATCATTTCAAAATACGAGGATGCCCTCATTATTCATTTGGCGCGAGAGCCGAGCCTTCCAGAAAAGCCGAAATCCCCGCAGTGCAAGCATGCGCAGATGGCGAGGAGATGAATGCCCCGCCGCGCAGCCGCGCACATCTCTCTCGACCCTCCTCTCTCGCAGAATGGCGGTGTTGGTGCCTCGTTGTTGCCGCGTGCTCTTTCCCATCTCTGTTGTTTTGCTCCGTGTTGTGCGCCAGTACCGCACAGCCGCAATCAGAAGTTGTCACAGCTATCGCTCTCGGGCGTTCGTCGAACTCGCCTCGGTGGCTGTTGACATCGTGGTCAGTGTAGTGTTCTGTGGGAGAGCGCCTTTAGAGCGCGCGACACTAGAGCGCCGACGTTAGAGCGCGCGACACGAGGGCGCTGCGACAGTAGCGCGCTTGACATGAGAGCGCACGTCACGAGAGCGCATGACAAGCTGAGCGCGCGACATGAGAGCACACAACCAGTTCAGCGCGCGACGCGAGAGCGCACCCCAGTTGAGCCAAACATGTACAAATTACTCAAAAAGGTAGTTAAGCTAAGTTACTGAGTATCGACGCCAAAGTAATTAGAGTAGAGTAGAAATTACACATTGTAATTGTAATTGAGTAAACTACTAACTACTGTACAAAAGTAGCGAGTTACTTTGAAGTTACTTTCGAAGTTACTTTTTTATATTTTAGTGGTAGCAAAATGAACAGCAGTTTTGATCCGTGAAAAACCCTGCGAGCCTAAAATATATGCAGTCATTTTATGTCTTGCGTTTTCACCAAAATAGTTTATTCGCTTGCAGAAGCAATTACTTTCAAAGTTCTTGATAGGAGAGTTTTCGCCTTTTCCTCCTAACGACGTCCCCAGCTAAGCTAAAAGACGTTCCACCGACGCGCTGGATGGAACGGCAGCGTTGAGTTTGAGAAACAGGCTGTGCAGGGTCGGGTAAGCGAGTGTTGGCATCTTAGGTGTCCATGACGAAACATGTGAGGTTTGCCTCGTCTGAGGGTCTTGTATAACAAACTCTCCTCCTTTTGTCTTTTTCTTCGGCAGTTGAGATTGTTATGACTGGCCCCTCTTTATCCCCACGACGTTCGGAGAGTACGCTGAGCGAGTGCACCTGACCGTCAAGGGTTCAAGTTTCGCGCCATGACGATGAGATCATCTGGACGACTGCGCGTCTCGTTGCAGTGCTAGTGCTACGCTACTGGAAAAAAAAGTTTTTTTTTATTTAACAGAAGATTAAGCGAAGTATACTTCGCCGCTGACGCCGGGTCCAATAAAAGGAACTCCCAAGGGTGACTCGCAACCCTCGCCGGCGACTACGGTATCCTGACGCGCCTGACACGCCTGACAAGTAAATCGTTTTCAACAAAGAGGAGGTCTCCCTGTTGTTGAAGGTCGGAAGGGCTCGAAGGATTAAGCGCACATGAAGGCTCCCTAACGTGAACAAGCATCGGCGCTAGTACAGTTGCAGCTGGAAGCGGGAATGTGCTCCCATGATCGGATTATCCGTGTCTGCGTTTCTGTGCGGTGGAGTCCGACTGTGCAAGCGATTATTCGCTGACGACGAGGCGACGATGGGAACAGGCGCCCAGCTCCGAGGTCATGCCAGTGGCGCCTCCTATAGAACCCCCAAACCACTTAAAGGCCGACGACCAGACACGAGATTCTGCAAGGCAGAACATCCTCCTCGCCCTGGGGGAGGAGGACACAGGCAACGGTGGACAGGGTAGAAGGGTGGAGAGGGGGAAGCGGAGGAAAAGTGGAAAGCGCGAACTGGTCGTCGGTCTTTAAGTCAGAACTCACAAAGGGCAGACAACATGAAAACAACAACAACCTTCGTAGTGCCCCAGTCTTTGCTTCCAGGGTGGCAGCTGGAGGCGCGGCGCTGCGTGCATTACCGGATTAGGTCAATACCCGACCTAGGCTTGTTAAGCTTCTCTTCCTGCGTTCGTGCGCGTCGGTGTTATGTTTGGCTGCTCATCGCCACCTTGGCCCAAGAACGCCTGTGATGCAGTTTCTACGGCTGCGAGGGGGCCCCTTGTTGGGGAAGGCCACTTCATCTGCCGGCGATTTCGAAAGTAGTTAGTAATTTGAGTAGAAGTTACTTGAAAAAAGTAGTTAAATTAAACTACTAATTACCCAAATAAAGTTGTAATTGAAAGTTACCAAGTTATTTGGAAAAGTAGTTAAACTACAGTAGTTTGAGTAGAGTAGTTGAACTACGTCCAAGTCTGAGTTGAGCGAACACCGCAAAATGTGTGATGTACCCGCGGCTCCAAAGACAAAACAAAATTGTGCGACTCATCGGATTGAAGCATTGGTGATTTTTGATTGATTGAATATGCCTTTAATAAAAAATAAAAATAAAACGGATATGACTCAGAAATTTCTAACCAATTGTTTACTGAGATCGGAGAGAAAAGGGGGCAGGGGAGTGGGCTGGGGCACATAGGTACCGGCAAAGTTTGCAGTTGAGGGGAGCAGCGAGTCTAAGATTTCTTCACAGTGCTGCGGTGCGCCTCTCGGATATACTATAAATAGTTTACTTTTTGCTATATTTGGTCTATTCTTGACAGACATTTGGGCTCCGATCTATTTGGTGGCTATTTAGACGTCCCTTGCACAAGTTTAAATGGTATTCTGACGTCCATGTAAAGAAGAAAGCTCACCGCTAAAAATGTATAAGTAAAACACTCGTCGAAGGAAAGCTCAGCGCAATTTTATCGGATGCAGATCTTTCCAGTCTTTTGACGGATACAGGAAAACCTCCCCTGCAAATCTGTGATATACAAACTCAAAGAACTAATGAAGCTAAGTCAGCTGCATTGTTTTTTTCTGCGAAAATACACGCTACAGATATGCTTTTTTTTTCTGCTCTCAGCTTTTTGTAACACTTCTTGGTTTGTCACACGCAAAAGTTTCGCCGACTCATTTTGCAGTGTCATTGCAGAATTCCTCGGCATAAATCTCTGCCAATTTTACATAAAACACGCGATGCCCGAACAAGTGGTCGGTCCGGTCGAGCCACTCGCGCTGGACTGGCTGTGCGCTCACGTCACGGGCGATCCCCTCCGCTAAGCCCCTCCGCTACCCGGAACTCTACAGCGAAAGCCATCGGCATGCAGGCGCAGTGGCGGTTTCTTCGTAGCGGAGGTGGAAACACGGTCTACTAAAACTCCCTAATGTCGCTGTGCAATAGAGTCGCACGCGCTAACGTCGCAGCGCTCTTGAGTCGCGCGCGCTAACGTCGCCGCGCTCTCGAGTCGCGCGCTCTAACGTCGCGGCGCTCTAGTGTCGTGCGCTCTAACGTCGCGGCGCTCTAGTGGCGCGCGCTCTAACGTCGCGGCGCTCTACTGTCGGCGCTCTTGTGTCGTGCGCTCTAGTGTCGTGCGCTCTAGTGTTGTACAGCCGTGTTCTGTGATGCATCAGGGCCTCATCAGCTCTCATTGACGACTAAATCTCCCACTTCAAGGCATGCAATGTGACTTTATCTTTGCAATGTCTTGCTTACGTATTGAAATCGATTATTTCTCCATGTTCGCGGTTCGAGTGCTTTCGGTTGAAGACGGAAACCCCATGCACGCGTGGTAGCGCTCAAGCGTGTTCGAAATCCGCGGTCTGAGAACAGGTGCCTTCACCGACACATCGTGCTTTTGGTGTTCCTTTTCCGCACGTTATGTTTTCGTTATAATATGCACGTGCTGCAGCGGCGGCGCGTTTACCCAGAGCCCTGCGCCTTTTCTCTTAGGAGAACTCGGGAGTGCGAGCTTTCATGGGAGCTTAGTTGCTGTGTTTGTTTTTGCATTCATGCAGCCAGACAACATAAGCGAGCGGCTAACTTCTCTGTGACGATGCAGTGTCATTGAACGACGTTTTAGCGGCTTCGAAAACGGAAGTTTCTAGTGCACTCGATTCACGAGTCTCCAAGACGTACACAAAGATATTGGCCGACCTCGTAATTTGACGGGAAATTTCTCAAGCAGTTGGGAGGGTTAATTATTGTAAACATCCACTCTGCAGCTCGCTGCTGGCTCTAACTTTATATTTAACAGTGTGCTCATTTTTTATATCGTATTTTCCGGGCTATAGTCCGCGGTCTATACATGTTTAAAAGTTGAAATTTTAGGCTGTGCCTACTATCTACGTGTGCGGTCTATACACGAATTTGGTTTTTCAAGATCGTTCATTATGAGGAGATGTGACGGATGTGTTGAGAGAAAGAGTATGTTAACGATGATTTGTGTTTAATACTCGCCTCTTTGTGAGCTAAGAAAGCAGACATTTATTAAGGTGTGCCGTCTATGAAAAGATTTTCGTGTCGACTATGCACCAGGGCCGACTTGCTAGAACAGCGTCTCAGCTGAGACTGGGTGAAAGAAAGCACTGCAAAGGCTGGGGCGCGCGAGCGTCTTGAGACGCAGCTTGAGTCCCGCTCAGCTCGTGCGCTGGCTTTGGCGGTGCTTTCTTTCACCCAGTCTCAGCTGAGACGCTGGTTCTAGCAACCCGGCCCAGGTGCCGACTATGCACGGCACGCGGACTATGCACCGGGTGCGGACTATCTAAGCAAGGACTTTTACTTTCGACCGCAAATTTGCCCCTGCGGACTATAGCCCGGAAAATACGGTACATATATTTTAGGTTTTTGCATGTCCTATATTCCGTTCACGCCTAAGCTGACAGTGCGGTGCAAGCTACTTGTTCGCCCAACTGTAATTAAAGCCCCTTATTGCTTGACCTCGCTCTCCCCGCGTGAGTATGCGGAGAGGCGGTGATCACGTTGTGCAGAATCGACAGTTGACTGGTCAAACGAACATGCAGCTTCCACCGCACTTTCAGTTTAGGGGTGAACATTTTGAGGAATCGTAGTAATTATACTCTGTTTCACCTTATGATGTACCGGAGGAAAGGCTATCAAGCGCGAGCTCCTTGCTCTAGGGCACATTTCGGCGGCTCAAGCTCTCGTGCGTTAAGAGTAGCTCCCAACGCTATGAGCTCGCGCTTCTAGCCTTTTCTGCGGTACAACATAAGGTGAAACGGAGTATAGTTTAGCATACCCAACGGCTGATCGGCTTCGCAGAAGTTTATATTTTATTATTTACTTTTCTGCGCTTTCTCGTTTCATTTCTTATTGATGAGTACTGTTCATTCATTTGCATACCTGAGTCTTTAGACAGCTGAAATGACTACGAAAACTTCTTGTGATATATTTTTTTTTTGTAATCTTGAACGGGTTGTAAAGAAAAATGAAGGTGATAGATGTGGATGCCGTCCTCACTGTATAATTGTAGGGCTCGGCGGACATTAGACAGGTGGATAAACGTCAAAATATGTTTACTAATTAACCAAAAATTGTAAAGTAACTGTTTAATTACACAGCTTTTTAGTTTTCTTTTTTTATTTCACTGTAGATTACACTTGTGCAGCTTCAGACACCCCGGCAGTGACACTTCCCCTTTGGACCCGGTTTAAAGAATTTGTGTTTAGTATAGTTGCGTTATTTGTGTTTAGTATAGTTGCGTTTATTTATCATTAGTGCATGATTTTTTTTCTTAACGAGGTTATAATTGCTTCCTCTTTTTTTACAGTGGCTATTTTCAAACCTAATGTTGCATTTGCATATGTTTGTGTGTATGTGCATGTGTGTGTCTGCATCTAACTGTGTCACATGACACCCACGACATCCTTAGGACGTCTGCATATAGTTGTTTCACTTTGCATTCGGGTTCAAAGTATAGCTATGTTGGACTGTTAATTTTAGGGTGGCATATCCCACAAGCCTCATGTTGGCTTTGATGTGCCCGTCATGGTAACTGATGTGCACTAGATACAATAAATATGTTATATTATTATTATGAATATTATTATTATTATTATTATATAGCGGTGTAATAGGCCCCTTCGCAATTGCAATTTTAAAAAGAGTAATCTAACCCCAAAACTCTCAAACCGGCGATTTCCGAAAAACATGGATTTCCTCAAAACTTGCTGCTTTTTCACAAAATTGTTTCATTTAGGTTAGACTTTAATTATTTCTCCTTTTGAAATTGCAATAGCAGCATGGCCCATTATACCAATACATAAAAAAGTAATTAACATTTTTTTGGTTAGTAAACATAATTTTATGTTTATTCACTTATCTAACGCTCGCCGAGTCACACAGTTATACAGTGAAGATGGAATCCACATAATATTGGCTACCATAGTAATGAGCAATAACTTGCTCCACTAGCACCCTCATCCCATTTTCCTACTCTACTTCGATAAAGATATTGTTGCGGGATTGCTGGCTACTACAGTGTGTGACCCAGTTGTTATATTGCCGCGCGCGCAGCTGGCCAAGCAGGCAGCGCGCGCGTGGCCTAACGGTAATCGTACCTGCCACCCACGCGAAATGCCAGGGTTCGATTCCTGCGAGCGACGTGTCTTTTGTTTATCCCTGCATTTTTAGTGTTCTGGCAAATTCAAGAATCCTGGTGCTTGTTTGAGGTGAGAAGGTTCTGCGCGTCAAACTTCCATGCGCCGATTATTCCAGAAGCTCACGCGTGTACATAAGGGGCTTCGCGTAGCGAGCCACAGTCAGTTTCGCCCCAGCGTTCGACTCTGCTCTTTCGCCGACTTCGATGCCCGCGACGCTCTGCTGGTATCTTTTGTTTCCTTTTTATTTTTTTGGACACAAGTTTGCCCCCCATTAAACGTTTCAGTTTCCCCAGTTTTTCTTTGTTTCACCTTGTCATTCGTGACATTTTGGTGGAGGTGCGGGGTACCGCATGTCCGTGCAGCGCACCCCTCCAAGTTCCCGCAGTACAAGTCCGAACACAAGCTCCGGAGGACCCGACGAAGACCAGATCGAGACCCGATCAAGTCGCCGCACCCAAGGTCTAAACCCGGAATACGGACCCTTGCCACAGAAGACCAAGCAAACAAGGAGGACGACGATGGCCGACCAGTCGCAGACCCCGGTCGCTTCTGCCGTCGTATACCTGCCCGTCGCACCTCTGACTCCGACGCCATTCCACGGGGAGATCCATGAGGACGTTGAGGATTGGCTACAACATTACGAACGAGTGGCCCGCCATAACCGATGGACACCGGAGCAGTGCCTTCAGAATGTGTACTTCGCTCTGGAAGGCACGGCACGCACCTGGTTTGAAAACCACGAAGCGTCGATTTCGTCGTGGGAAGAATTCCAGGCCGAGCGGCGACGCACCTTTGCCAACCAACAGCGACGACATGTGCCGAAGAACTCCTGCTAGCGAGAAACCAAGGGCAGACCGAGAGCGTCACAAGCTTCGTCGAAGACGTTCTCCACCTGATGAATCGCGCCGACCCAAACGCTCCCGAAGAGAAAAAGCTGCTGGTCTTGATGCGCGGCGTAAAGGAAAACATATTCGGAGGCCTTGTTCGGAGCCCGCCTACCACCGTCGAAGGCTTCATCACGGAGGCCACCAACATCGAACGTGCCCTTCAAGCTCGTGCCGCCCACTATCACCGAGGTCCCGGCGTCGCTGCCTTTTCGTATTCCGGCTGCAACAACACAGACATCCGCGAGATAATCCGGGACATCGTCCGTGAAGAGCTGAAGAAGCTGCTACCGGCCGCCGAACGTCCAGCTTCACTCTCAATCGCCGAGGTTGTTCGAGAAGAGGTCCAGCAAGCGCTCCAGCCAGACGTTCTTGCCGACGCCGCACCGGAACCACCAGCTGTGACCTACGCCGCAGTTGTTCGTCGTCCGCAGCCTCCTGTCACCCGGCAATACCCAGCTGCACCCCGACGAGAAGTCTCTTCGCCGCAGTACACTCCGCGCCAAGAGCAGCGTGGACCTCGAAAGACCGACGTGTGGCGCACGGATGACGGACGTCCGGTGTGCTTTCACTGCGGGGAGGCTGACCACGTTTACCGAAGGTGCCCCTACCGCCAGCTCGGCCTGCGAGGATTCGCGCCAAACTACCGTCGACCTCGTTTTGGAGAACGACCAAGAGACATCGAGGAATACATCCGTCGCCCTCCGTCACTAGCGCCAACAGCCCCACGAGGTTCCCGTTTTCCATCCCCCCGACGTTCCGCATCGCCTTTCCGTCGGTCACGCCGTGACAGCCTGTCCCCCCTATCTCGTCGGGAAAACTAAGTGCGGCAACGCCCGGAGGTGCCGTTGCCGAAGACGACCCATGTAAAGAGCCTCCAAGAACGCCGGAGCGCTCCCGCTCTCTCGACGCCACGCATCCCAACGACGCCCCTGCAACGTTGTCCAACAACCTAAACGTCGCCATCGACGGCCACGACGCATCAGCACTCGTAGACACCGGAGCAGACTACTCAGTCTTGAGTGGGAGGCTCTCCCGCCGCCTTCGAAAAGTCATGACGCCGTGGGATGGACCTCAATTACGAACCGCCGGAGGACACCTCATTACACCAGTCGGGAGATGCACTGCTCGAGTCGAGATCCACGGTGAGACGTGCCCTCTGAAGTTCGTCGTTCTACAAGACTGTTCCAGAGACGTCATCCTCGGCATGGACTTCCTGTGTGAATACGGCGCCGACATCGACCTTGGTGAGAACAGATTGACGCTGCGCAAGCCTGTTCCGCCTTCAGAGAAACCCCAAACAGCGTCAGCCGCCGTCCGAGTCGCCGCCGCCCACGTGAACCTGCCGCCGCGATCAAGTGTTGTCGTACCCGTCGTGTCATATACAGCTACCTGCGGCGAAGTTGTCCTGGAAGGCAACCTTCAATTGCTTCTGGGAAGAGGAATAGGCGTCGCAAGAGGAGTGGCCGAACTTCAGAATGGGCGGAGTGTGGTCCTCGTTACAAACTTCCGAAATGAAACGCAACACCTCACGAAAGGAGCAGCCGTGGGCCACGTCGAGGAACTTCGAAACGCCCACGCAATCGCCGCGATTACTGACGAAACTTCGCCACCTCAGCAAGACTGTACGTCGCCAGCGCAGCTCGACATTGACCCTAAGCTTCCGGGCCCGAAACGACGGCAGCTGCTTAACCTCCTCACCGAATACCGCGACTGCTTTGCGACGTCGTCGAATGTACGCCAAACCGCCGTCGCGAAACACTGCATCGTTACCGAGGACGACGCGCGCCCTGTGCATCGATCGCCGTACAGAGTGTTCGTTAAAGAAAGGGAGGTGATCCAGGAGCAAGTTCAAGAGATGCTGAGAGACGACATAATCCAACCTTCAAGCAGTCCGTGGGCGTCTCCAGTAGTGCTGGTTAAGAAGAAGGACGGAACGCTTAGGTTCTGCGTGAATTACCAACAGCTGAACGCGGTGACGAAGAAAGACGTCTACCCGCTCCCCCGCATCGACGACACTCTGGACCGGCTGCGCCACTCTCAATATTTCTCATCGATGGACCTGAAGAGCAGCTACTGGCAGATCGAAGTCGACGAACGAGACAGAGAGAAGACAGCCTTCGTCACGCCGGATGGACTGTACGAGTTCAAAGTGATGCCCTTCGGACTATGCACGGCGCCAGCAACATTGCAGCGTGTCATGGACACCGTACTGGCAGGGCTGAAGTGGCAGAGCTGTCTCGTCTACCTTGACGACGTCGTAGTGTTTTCAAACTGACTTCGACGAGCACTTGCGACGACTCCGAGCTGTTCTCCAAGCCATACAGACCGCCGGGCTCACCCTCAAGGCGTCAAAGTGCCGGTTCGCCTATGGCGAACTGAAGTTCTGAGGCCACGTGGTTAGTAACGAAGGCGTCCGCCCAGACCCCGAGAAGACTCGCGCCGTCGCGGCATTCCCAGCGCCGAAAGACAAGAAGGCCGTGCGAAGATTCTTCGGACTTTGTGCCTACTATCGACGCTTCGTTCGGGATTTCGCAAGGATTTCCGCACCGCTCATAAACCTCACGAAGGACGCCGAGAAGTTCGAATGGGGCGAGGAGCAGCAGCAGGCATTTGACGAGTTGAAACGACGACTCCAGACTCCTCCTGTGCTTGGTCATTTCGATCAGGATGCGGAAACCGAGATTCACACGGACGCAAGTAACGCGGGACTCGGCGCAGTACTGGTCCAAAAACACGACGGCATCGAGAGAGTCATCGCCTACGCAAGTCGGACTGTCCAAGGCGGAGAAAAATTACTCCATGACTGAGAAAGAATGCCTTGTGGTCGTCTGGGCAATCACGAAGTTTCGTCCGTACTTGTGCGGGAGCCCGTTCCGCGGGGTGACGGACCACCACTCGCTTTGCTGGCTTGCGAACCTCAAGGACCCGTCAGGACGATTCGCTCGATGGAGTCTCCGTCTAAAAGAGTTCAACATGACTGTGGTCTACAAGTCAGGCCGCAAGCACAGCGACGCCGACTGCCTGTCCAGAGCCCCCGTCGAAGCCCCTTCCGGCTGCGGCAACGATAATGACGACGAGTGCTTCCTAGGAGCAGTCAACACCGACGACATGGCACGATGTCAACGGGACGATCCTGAGCTGCACGCATTAATCGAGCACCTGGAAGGGGGCGGGAGTACCGTGCCCCGTGTTTTCTCACGAACCCTGCCGACATTTGCCATTCGACAGGGTGTGCTCTACAAAGAGAACTTCGGACACAACAACTCGCCGTGGCTGCTGGTAATCCAGGCCGACCTTCGAGAGGAAATTTTTCAAGCATGTCATGACGACCCGACGTCCGGACACCTTGGTTACAGCCGGACACTGGCCCGTATTCGTGAAAAGTATTACTGGCCCAAGCTCCCCAAAACCGTCCACCTCTACACCCGATCCTGCCACGAGTGCCAGCGACGCAAGAAACCGCCGACGAAGCCGGCAGGTCTCCTGCAGCCGATTCCTCCGCCAACTACACCGTTCCAGCAGATCGGAATGGATCTAGTTGGTCCTTTTCCGCCGTCGACCCTGGGAAACCGGTGGATAATCGTCGCCACAGATTATCTCACGCGGTACGCAGAAACGAAAGCCCTTCCTTCAGGGACGGCTGTTGAAGTCGCCAAGTTTTTCATCGAATCCATCGTCCTCCGGCACGGCGCTCCCGAAGTTCTGATTACAGATCGCGGATCATCGTTCATAGCACAGCTGACCCAAGAAATCCTCCGGCTCAGTCACACCAGCCATCGTCGTACTACTGCGTACCACCCACAGACCAACGGGCTGACGGAGCGACTCAACAAGACAATCGCCGACATGATTTCTTTGTACGTCGACGTAGAGCACAAGACGTGGGACGAGGTGTTGCCCTACGTCACGTTCGCCTACAATACGGCGGTGCAAGAGACCACAGGATTCACACCCTTCCAGCTGGTACATGGTCGGAAGGTAACGACCATGCTGGACGCGATGCTGCCCCATGAGCCAGCTGACAATGAAAGCGACGACGCCCAGGTGGTTGCTCAACGGGCTGAAGAAGTCCGCCAGCTCGCCCGACTCCTGATCCAAGACCAGCAACGCGTCGACGCGGGCCGCTATAACCTTCGTCGCAGGGACGTCCAATTGCAGCCCGGAGACAGGGTGTGGGTGTGGACGCCCATCCGTCGCCGCGGCCTCAGCGAGAAACTCGTGAAGCGCTACTTTGGACCTTACAAAGTGCGTCGTCGACTCGGGGATCTAAGCTACGAGGTGATGCCCGACGGGACACGAACATCGTCACGCAGCCCACCACGACCTGAGGTCGTCCACGTCGTGCGCCTGAAGCCGAACTACGCTCGATAGGACTGTGGACCTTATGTGCTCCAAAAGACTCTTGTTTATCGTTCTTTTTTATTTTGTTTTGTTTTGTGTTGTATCGGGGCGATGCACATTTTAAAGGGGGGAGTAATGCCGCGCGCGCAGCTGGCCAAGCAGGCAGCGCGCGCGTGGCCTAACGGTTATCGTACCTGCCTCCCGCGCGAAATGCCAGGGTTCGATTCCTGGGAGCGACGTGTCTTTTGTTTATCCCTGCATTTTAGTGTTCTGGCAAATTCGAGAATCCTGGTGCTTGTTCGAGGTGCGAATGTTCTACGCGTCGAACTTTCCTGCACCGAGTATTCCAGAAGCTCACGCGTGTACATAAGGGGTTTCGCGTAGCGAGCCACAGTCAGTTTCGCCCCAGCGTTCGACTCTGCTCTTTCGCCGACTTCGACGCCCGCGACGCTCTGCTGTTATCTACTGTTTCCTTTTTATTTTTTTGGGCACAAGTCCCCCCCCCCCCCCCCATTAAACGTTTCAGTTTCCCCAGTTTTTCTTTGTTTCACCTTGTCATTCGTGACAATATTTTTATTATAGGTACTTTGGCCAGACAAACCCCAAAAGGGGTACCAGGTGTGCACCATGCCATACCGCAAAGAGCGGCATTCATCCGAAAGTGCTCAGGCTCATCAAGGAAGGGAAATGAAGCCGTAGGTACTATTCGAAGATTGCCAGCCGCTCTCTTTAAGCCGCATGGGGAGTTCTATGAGTTGAGCATGCGTTTCTAGTGGTCCTTGGAATATGTCATGCTGGAGGATTATGTAATATTGGTCTTGTCGTTGTAACTTTGTGGTATAAGGCAAGCTGTATTAAATATATTGCAGGTTCCAGGTGCATCAAGCAGGTGCACTCACCCTCAGCTTGCAAGCAGCTCTCTTCAAGTCGCATGGGGTGCTTTATGAGTTGAGCAAGCATTTCTAGCAATCCTTGGGACATGTGCTGTAGGCTTATGTATTACTGGCCTTGTGTTTGTTACTTTGTGGTATATGGCAAGCTGTACTAAATTTATTGCAGGTCCCAGCTGCACCAAGCAGGTGCACGCACCGATAAAGATTGGAAGCCGCTCTCTTTAAGCCGCATGGAGTGTTCATGAGGTGAGCATGTATTTGTAGCGGTCCTTGGGACATGTCGTGCTGTAGGTTATGTATTACTGGCTTTGTCTTTCTTACTTTGTAGTATATGGCAAGCTGTATTAAATATATTGCAGGTCCCGCTGCACCAGGCAGGTTCACTCACCAACAAAACTTTTAAGGCCGCTCTCTTCAAGCCGCATGGAGTGCTCTTTGAGGTGAGCAACCATTTCTGGTAGTCCTTGGTACATGCCGTGCGGGGGCTTTATGTAATACTGGCCTTGTATTTGTTACTTTCTGGAATATGGCAAGCTGCATTAACTTTCTTGCAGGTCCCAGCTGCAACAAGCGGGTAGACCCACCTTTAAAGACTGCAAGCCGCTCTCTTCAAGTTGCACGGAGTGTTCTATGAAGTGAGCAATCATTTCTGGCGGTCCTTGGTACATACCATGCGTGGGGTTTATGTAAAACTGGCCTTCTCCAGTTTGATCTAATTTTGCCTAAGGAAAAAGTGGACCTCTATAGTGGGATGGCGCACGGCTGCATGCACATGCACCCAGTATTTATATATACATATATACAAAGCTGTCTATTTTGATTCAAACGAAATTAAAAAAAAAACGGCACGAGTGTTACTTAAACGATTCCTTCACTGCGTGTTTGTGGGGCTTGGAGGACATTAGATAAGGGGATAACCGTAGGAGTATGTTAATCAAAACTAATTAACAAAAATTGTTTAATAATGTTTTTAATTAATTGTTTTATGGGATATGTTTCAATTCTAGTTTCAAAGGCAGTGAATATTAAAGATTAACACAATTTGTGTACAGCAACAAGGTTCAAGATATTGAATGCTAAAACTTTGTCTTTTTGTCACCCGATTCGAAAATTGCGCACTCGAGGAAGACCTCAGGATGTTGTGCGGACGTGGTTGCTTCGGACGCACCTTCACTATCTCGGAAGTATGGCGCCGATGCATCTACCAAGGACAGACTGTCGAGATAGTGACGATGTGCCCAGTACGATTATGTCACTCTTCTACGCACCATTAACGGCACGAATTTCTGAGCTCAAGCTGAGCGAGGTTTTTGCATCCGACAGTGAAACACAGATGAACAATGAATATCTCGAAGCCGCTTGGCATTTTGTGAATTGTTTAAGTCGGGATAGCCTTTAATATTGACTGGCTCTTAACACTGATGTTGCAGCATTGCCCATAAAGCCATTAGTTACAAAGCTAACAAATTTTCGTCAATTAGTCAACATACTGTGAAGGTCATCCCCTTTACTAATGTCCGCAGAGTCCCACGAACACGCAATGAAGAAGACATCCTCATAGCTCTCGCGGCCTTTTTTTGAAAATTCTGTTAGCTTTGAAATAGAATGATATGTACACATGTAAAACGACTTGTAGAATGTAATCATGCATATAATTGTGTTACAAAGCTTTGTTTTGACCCAATTAAGTAGTGCATTTTTATCGCAACCTTACAAAAATAAGCAAAGCATCCAGTTTGGTATTCAAATTGTATTCTTTTTCGGCAATAAATCAACGGACTCCACTTGGTTCGCCTTTGGCTTCTTACGGTGAATAATAGGCATGTGCGAATTATGAATTTTGGGCTTAAAGAGGATAATGACTTGAGCTTATTAACTTTTCAGTTGAATATCACAGTGTCTGTGCCTCTCTCCAAGCCTGTTACTTAGTGCCGTCACGCTAGCCTCAGCCATCCTGAAAGTGTTGGTATCACTTGTTTAGCTGTAGGCTGCTTTGGTTACTTTAGTACACATGTTTTCAAAATGCAGTAATATGTCAGTGAAGGAGCATGATCGTGGACGAATAGTAACTTTAGGTATGGTACAAAAAATACCTACTATCAAGGGCAAATAGTCATCCACTTAAATAAAGTTAGAAGTGAATAATTTTGATTACCAAACTGAATTCTTTGTTAAAATTCTCAAGGATCTGCGTAAGCTGCGCAGTTGTAATCGAGGCAGCAACCAAAGCTTGTCATTTATTTATGCTTGTCAGCAGCATGTTGCATGGGCATATAGATTTCTAAGCGTACATAATCAGCATGAGGGCAATAAATATACTTTTTGAATGAAAATCTAATTGATCTCGTTATCATCCTGCCCACTGCCAAAGCTCGGTCAGTTCTGATCCAAATTATGTAGTGGCTCTGGCTGTCATCAGGTCAAGGCCCACATAGATATTGTGAGTATAAACATACGATTTTATGGTCTTCTCGCCATGCTCATCCTTAAATTCTAAATTAGAACTGTTGCTGCGATGTCGTGACATAGCTTGTTAGGACATTGCAGCTTAATACATATTCTTGATAACAGAATAACTACAGTGTTATTTGTTTTCGATCAGATGCATAAACATTCACCCAACCATGTTTCAATTTTTTTCTTAATTCTTCCTTTGTACATGTGAACCTCTCCGCTCTGGAGGTGTGCTTTTCCCACCAAAGTATGAGTCTGCACTGCAACGAAGCGAGATTCTTGCTACCGGGGTGTTAGAACACCACCTGGATAAGAAGAAGGCATCCGCACCGTCATCACAGCCAAATCGATTAAGGCCTGAGATTGGTCACGAGTGCTGCGTCAGTGTTCAGCCGCGGCTCGTGTTCCATCAGTGCGTCGAAGGTCGGACTCGGGTCCAGTAGCCGAGTTAGCGCCATCCGACTGTGATGACGTTTCATGAAGAGAGAGGAGGCGATGCCGAGGCTTTGATTATTCTAGGTGGTGTTGGGTGTTAGCGCGATTAATGCGATTGCGGAGTCTGCTCCATGGGTGTCGCTTCTCCGCAGTGCAGTGGCACATGCGGAGAAACGCACTGAACACAGCCAATTCATTGCAATGGCGACTTTACGAGCGCTTTGAAAGGTTAGAATGGCGTAAACGACTTTATTTTCGCGAGCTTGATATTTCATACGTTTTGTGAAGTGTCAGTTTTGGAAATACTTTGCGGGTACAAAATTTCGCAATGAGGAGTAATGCTCAATGTATTCGTAGCCATGGGGTTACTTATTTGCATGACCAATTCTAAGCAATTTCGATAAACTCGCAAAAACTAAGCCTTTGCAAAAATTAAGTCGTTTACAGTAGTACGAATAATGTTGAAACCAATATTGAATACCGTATTATACTAAACTGCTATAATAAAATTTTAATATTAGCACAGCCCTGAAAATTGGCGATTTGCAGATGTTTTCGCTGTGGCCTTCATCAATCCATATGTGCTTCAAATGTAGCAGCTACAACCTTGAATCTGGAAACGGCTACTGTTTGTCAGACATTTTCTTTATGGTGCCTAAGGTTTGAGGTAATACATTTTGTGCCCCGCAGTGAACACTATTACCTGTAGCATAGCCCTGGGCATGCAAAGAAGGCACAGCACCGATGTCTGACATATCAGACTTTCAGAAATGCTATTGTCCGATTTTCCTCACCCTTGTGTCAGGATGAAGCTGTTACTATCCTTCTTGCCTTCCTCATTTAGTGGTCCTTTGAGCGAGTTATGTGACGTTATATCATAAGGTGGCATAGGGTAATTTTCTCTTCTCTTTTTACGCAGGATGTAATGGCACACCATCATCACCAAGGAGAGTGTACAGTGAGGCAGTCTCGGAAACTTGAATAAAGTGATAAGTAGTATTTCAATTTTTGTCTTATGAATTACGTGAAGAACACTGATCATAATGTTTGTATGCTACACATACATACTTCCAGTTGAAAAATGCAATGCACCTTTTCTTTATGGCTTTTCTCACACAGTTTCAGAAGACGCTGGTAGGTCATTTTCACGAGGAATATTTGGAAATAGAGCTGGGTCGTTCCATGCCAAACCGCACGACGAGGTGGCTCGACCTCCTCCGATCTTCACCGAAAAAATCACAGTGGTAGTCTGTTGCCCCATAAGTAATCGGACAAAATATTTCTTCTAAATATTTGTTTGTTTTGTGGCGGCCATTTTTTAAACTTTGAGAAAAGTGCCTTTACTATAGGACATTTCAACATTTGTGTAATTAAGTCGAAATACGACAAAATTATTATGATATCGGAAGAAGACCTACAATATAATGCTTCTTATGTACTTTTATTATCATAATAAAATAAAATATTTTTAAATAGTTTTAGGCCCAAGAAAGCTAACACACATGATGCCATATTCATAGAATTATTAAATCAACTTAAATCCTAGACACTGATTTGAAACTTTTTTTTCTGAACAACAGCTTCTATTGTTATTTGTTAAAAAATTACTACATCTTAGAAACTATTACTTTTTATTTTAAAAATATATGAATTACGTCAGTTTTCGTAAATTGGCAATTTTTGGAGCAATAAAAAAGAATGTTAGCCCTCAGTCTCGAACAAAACATATATATCAAAATATAGCACCAAGCTTCAACAATAAAATATCAAAAATTTAGAAAGGTACTTTGTTTTTAAGTTAAGAAATATTTTTTTCTTTCGGACAATAAGACGTAATCTGGCGTGACGCTTTTGAGCAGGCTAGTGGCCTGGTAGAACAAAAAACGCGCGAACGCATTTCAAGTGGTGAGGGCGATAATACTACGGATCGTAGCGAGCACCCTTTATAAGTTATTTTATTGATCTTTAGAACATTAACAGTGATGCGTTACAATAATAAAACCTTTACTGTTTATTTTCAATGGGCGCTCGGTAAAGCAGACGGATGATCCGATGGGAGCGCCAGCTGGTATGCCGCAATCACATTAATGAGTGAAAGGAAACCGAAACTAAACTTGTGACAATTTCTTAGAATGACATAATTAATCTACACAGTCCCTAAAGCTAATAGAATGTAAAGAAAAATGTTCCCAGGCTTTATCTAAATTGATGCACGCCACGAGTAACAAAGAGTTGCAGGCGGGGGAGTTTTCGACATGATGGTGCTTGTAGACGGGGACAAAGTGGAAGAACAACACAATACAGTGCGCAACTTGTTGACAACACAAGTTGCGCACTGTGTTGTCCTGTTCTTCCTCTTTGTCCCCATTTACAAGCGCTATCATATCGACAAATATTTATTATCAACTCGCCCAACAATCAGCATGGACGATTTGTTTAGGTAAAGGGCGAGGTAAAGTTTTAGCAGACAGCTGGAGCTTTTGTAGCTCCGCTGAAATTGAGGCTTATTTATAGCGGTCTTGTCATTAGGAAAGAGGCAATTCTCGATGTTTGCATTTTTCCCATCTCGTGACCAGTCTGCCACGAAAAACTTATTTATTCCTCAAATAGCCCAAAAGGCTCCGCTTTCTCGCAAGGCTTCCTAGCTTGTCTTCTGTTCTTTTTCTTTTTATAATTTACTTGCTATGCATCGTACAAAGAAGTGAGTCCCTTGCTGAAGATCCCGCGAATATTTGTGACACGGTCGCCTTACCCGTAGGGTGTGGTTGAGGAATCTGCGAGGGAATTAAGTTTATTCTAAAAAAAAATATCAATTTCTTCCGACAAAAAGTTTCGAAGATGTAAGACAACTAAAATAATTTTTATGTGGTCAATAAAGCTTTTTTTTTTTAGTTGCATATGACAGGATCTATTATTTGAATGTATTAAAATGTCAAAGTATTTAAGGGCTTACTTTATGTCGACTAGTTTATAAATGGAAGAAAAAAAGAAAAGGTTCCAGTATTAGGTTGCGAGGCACTTAGGCTATGAGGGACGCGCGAGACTCCTTAGGGAAGAGAACACAGGGTTCGAACCCTCCGTTTTGCGCTCAGGAGGCCGTAATTCTTTACCTGATTTTGTTTTTGCATGTACGGCTTAGATTGCAAATGTCAGGCGTTCAGTCTCTCCATCACTGTAAACCTTTAGTAATAACGTTGACGTGTGTGAGTCGCTCAGTATTCACCGCCACCCGATCGGTCTCCGCCCACTCTCTTCGAGAAGTCACACGATCAGGTCAAGTTGGTTAAGCGTTTTACTTTAGGTCTCAGGCTGGCCCTGGCATCCCCGATGTTCCGCAGTCGAATCGTCCGCGGTGGGGTTTTTGAGGCAGGCCCCGGCTCTGCCGCTCTGGTCTTTTCGTATCGCTCGGCAGCACCGCTCTCGTCCGACGCCTTTGTTCTTCTGCCGTGCACAGCCTTCTCGCGCCTCGTGCACCGCCTCTGTTGGTCTCGTGTATCTTTTTCAGACTTCGTTTTCCTTTTTTTCCAAAATTGTCATACACTTTCTATGTTGTAAGTTACTTCTCGTTTCTTTCTAACACATGCCACGATATTCAGTTACTCGGGACTTATGTTTTGTTGACTAAATATTTTAGTTTGATTCTCGCCGATGACGTCACCCCTGCTTTCACTTCTGCTAGGGAGATCGGGATGAAAGCGTGGAATCCCCTTGTTCCGGGAAGGCCTTTCGGATGTTGGTAGCGGCTTGCGAGGCTCTCTCGTTCAGCGTTGATGGTGTCCTTAGATACCCAGATGGGTTTTACACTGCAGAGGCTTCCCACTGCCCATTCGTACAAATCTCGGGGCGTGCAAATCTGGTCATCGAAGGGGCGCTGGAGGCTTGCTTTGGCAGCCAGTCTTTTTAAGGTTCCTCCTACCCCATCGCACGGACCCTTTCCATGTGATGTGGCAAAGAAATGCCACACTGCCTCAAGGCCAAAATCTTCATGGTGGAAGCAAAGATTGATGAAATTTTTCTTACTCTTGTACTGTGCAGCTGCACCATCTGTGAAGTAATGAATTTTTGTTAGTTCTTTCTGAGTGCATTGGAGGAGCTCAATCACCTTCCTTTGAAACAAATGCACGGCTGCATTATCGTGTGTTAGGTCATCAGAAATTATTGTGAAGGTTTGGTGCTGAATTTCTTTTTCGCCTTGCGCCCGGTAATATACAACGACAGGGTGAATGGTCGCTTGCGTTTCACTCCAGTAGAAGGACTGGGGAGAGTCTTGCACAAGAAAGTTGTAATTCTCAGCAAAATCCATTAGAATGATGGCTTCATTTTCGAGTAAAGTCTCTTTCAACTTCCGTAAGAAGCTGGACTGTTCTTTGGCAACGAAGTGATGCGGCTTCAGAGACAACAGCTGACTGGCGAGGTGGTCCACAAACTCTTCAGATGGAAGCTCTACCGTTTCAAGTGTAGCGCGGTTTCCGGAGATCCACCTTTTGAATTTTATGGTGCCGGCGGCTTGCAGTCTACGAAGGTTGTCACCCAATGAAGTTTTAAGCCCTTCCAGACCTGGACAGGAAAGGCATCTGCCAAACATGCAGTCTTCGTTCTTTATACTGCATACAGCAGAACGTAGTAGCTCTTTGTAGTCGACGTTTACTCCTGCAGCGTGTAGCAGGAGCTTTATGTTCTGGTGATAGGAGCAGACGCAAACTGTGTGCGTGCCGGGTGCTCCTGCTAACACACACCACCGTGGTCGCAATGAGGCGAAACTGGAAAATCCGCACTGTGCGTCTGGGAATTGGCTTTTCCATTGAAGAAAAGCCTCCTTCAGATTAATTAGCATTAACCGTTTTTGTTTTCCGCAAATGACGTCTTTTTTTCCTGGCATGCAGTAGCTTACTGTGTCGTCCTCATAAAACTTTCTAATGGAGATCTTGATGCTCTCTAGAAGATGCGGTACGTTTTTGGCGTCCGGTTCAGAAAGTACTCCGCCATTCTTTCGGAGCTTCCTAGCTTCGCGCACCATCCATTTTGTTGCACCAAAAAAATCGGCCACTTGCAACATACTCCATGACGCCGGTGCTAACGTCAAAATAGACATTTTTTTAGCCCTTGAGGTTTCATTTCTGAATTTTTGCTTCAACTCACAGAGAAGACCTAGGTAGTCGTCCGCAAGGCTCTCAGCGCAAGTTGTACCTGGGACACGAATGTTTAAGCTTCTGTGTAGCTTTGCAGAAAAACTCTTTTGCATGCTCTTTAGCTTTTTCTTAGCGTAGCCTTGCCGTTGTTTGTAGGACCTCTTAAGGGTAACTTTGGCTTCCCCCACGGCAGACAACGAAGCATTCAAGGATTCAAAGTTCGCATAGGGCTCAGATGACGTTCCATCAGTAGAAAAGTTCCCATCGTGTTCACTCAACTGACCTGGTGACAGCTGTGCACTTGCAGCCTGAATGTTCTTGATTTCGTCGTGCACACGTATGTTGCATTTTACGCATAGGTAGTTTCCAACTATTAGCTTCAAATAGTGAACTGCGGATGCAACTTTTGAGGTGATCACCTTCGCTCCACAACAAAAGCTCTTGTGTAAACGAAACGGATCCGCACACCTCTTGGACCGTGGCATCTTGTTAAAATCAGGATCAGTTTTCTTTCACTTTACAGAGCTTCTGAATGATGCGCGTTTTCTTGCTCGCATTTCACTTCACAGTGCTTCTGAAAGATGCGTATTTCCTCGCTCATATTTGTATCAGACGTTCAAAAACTAATGTCGTCTGCTAAACGTTTAGCTCGCCCTTTCGTAAACGAATTCCTCCGCCAGCAACTCTTTGTTACTCGTGGCGTGCATCAATTTAGATAAAGCCTGGGAACATTTTTTTTTTTACATTATATTAGCTTTGGGACTGTGTAGATTAATTATGTCATTCTGAGAAATTGTCACAAGTTTAGTTTCGGTTTCCTTTTACTCATTAATGTGATTGCGGCATACCAGCTGGCGCTCCCATCGGATCATCCGTCTGCTTTACCGAGCGCCCATTGAAAATAAACAGTAAAGGTTTTATTATTGTAACGCATCACTGTTAGTGTTCTAAAGATCAATAAAATAACTTGTAAAGGGTGCTCGCTACGATCCGTAGTATTATCGTCTTCACCACTTGAAATGCGTTCGCGCGTTTTTTGTTCTACCGTGCAACTAGCCTGCTCAAAAGCGTCACGCCAGATTACGTCTTATTGTCCGAAAGAAAAAAATATTTCTTAACTTAAAAAAAAAGTACCTTTCTAGATTTTTGATATTTCGTTGTAGAAGCTTGGAGCTATATTTTGATATATATGTATTGTTCGAGACTGAGGGTTAACATTCTTTTTTATTGCTCCAAATATTGCCAATTTACGAAAACTGACGTAATTCATATATTTTTAAAATAAAAAGAAATAGTTTCTAAGATGTAGTAATTTTTTAAAAAATAACAATAGAAGCTGTTATTCAGAAAAAAAAGTTTCAAATCAGTGTCTTGAATTTAAGTTGATTTAATGGTTCTATGAATATGGCACCATGTGTGTTAGCTTTCTTAGGCCTAAACCTATTTAAAAATATTTTATTTTATTAAGATAATAAAAGTACATAAGAAGCATTATATTGTAGGTCTTCTTCCGATATCATAATAATTTTGTCGTATTTCGACATAATTACACAAATGTTGAAATGTCCTATAGTAAAGGCACTTTTCTCAAAGTTTAAAAAATGGCCGCCACAAAACAAACAAATATTTAGAAGAAATATTTTGTCCGATTACTCATGGGGCAACTGACTACCACTGTGATTTTTTCGGTGAAGATCGGAGGAGGTCGAGCCACCTCGTCGTGCGGTTTGGCATGGAACGACCCAGCTGCCAAAGATTTCCGCGTAATTTTCACGTACATAGCCGCAAATCAAAAGGACGACTTTCCTAGTCAATTTAGAAAAACGACTAAAAGCAAGCATTACGGCTGTCATGGTTTGTAAACATAACAGAGATTTAGGATAGTTGTCCGCAACGCTTTGGGTGGCGCGTGCAGCTCGCATTGTGTGTGAGGAGGGCAGAAGCAATGTGATGCGCGAAGCTTTTAGGGGCTTGGAAGTGTTGCGGTTTTCTATATTAGAACTCCCTAATGTCATCCTACCTCAGCATCGGGCTCAACAAAACGTTTGGTGGCACAGTGGGCAATAACGTTTTTTTCTTCTCAATACACCAACTAGACTAGCCTAATAAAATAATAAGCGAACAATTCATTTCATCTGGATTGTATAACTCACCGGGCCATTTCGCCACGCAGTAATTTCTAAACTGGCAAAGACACAGGCACATCGTACATGCATATTATGGTTTGGTATTTGATGGTGGAGGACGACTTGCTAGGCTGAACAGCATTTCCGCGTGATTGGTCTAGGGAGACTTCATACAACACCAGCGTGAGGTCAGCCCTGTTATAAGGTCTGTGTCATGGTGAAAATATATACACACAGCAAAGCGCGTTTCTCCCTAAGTCAGCAAAAGTGTCTTGGGAACTGGATGGTACATCTTTAGGAGAATATTATTAGTATTTTCCGCCGTGGCAGAATCTCCGCTCTTGGCTAAAAGTGGTGCGACACTCGCTGTTTTGATAGGAGCCGCGCCTTTGAATTTCGCCTTTTCGTTATCAGAGCGGCATCAATGATTACGTGAAAAAGAAAGGACGCAATATAACGTACTGTGACCTGCAGTGCACAGTGATCTCACTGCGATTTCAGTTCCAGTCAACGCAGGTCGCCTTTTTATTGAGACGTCATGGTTGCTTTGTTAGCACCCAAGCCACAGTTATGGTGAATTATTCGAAAACGAAACTCCCGCCATGGTGCCAGAAATTCCTATGAAGGAGCGGCATCACTTATGCTGCCGTCCACTCAAGATGACAGCTTGAAGGCAGCGCCGTTAATGGTGAGTCAAGTAAACAAAATGTTTCACGATGACTAAAAACAAAACAAACCGGTCCCTCGGGTTACATATTGACCGTATCTACAATTATGAGGCAGACTATGTATCATTCGGTTAGAATTCCGCTGTATAATATTCCGTAGAGAGCAGAGTTGCCCGTTCATACACTTCGAAATTCAAAGTTATGTGGCAAAGCCACTCGTAACGCGTGAAGGAGCAATTTCACCAGTAGGCCAATTAGACATGCCTACTCCCCTGGGGTTTATGTGCTGTGGTATAACACTCAGGTTGCCATGGTGCCGCCAGTGTTTCGCGTCATCATCTAATGTCAGTCGCGTGATGTATACATTTTCTTTGACGGCATGATGAAAAACGTACCCAAAGGGGCAGTATCACATAAGACGTGGGCAGGACCACAGCTTGTCTTCGTCGCAGCAACACGGGACCCCCAGCAGTGATAGCAACTGCTTTTCGCTGCTAGCTATTTGAATTCGTACAACGATGCACGGCGACCCATCGGGTTTTGGGTTTTCAGAACTAACAGAATGCGAAAGGGCGTGCCTTTCTACACTGTATATACGCTTACGCTGAGAATTCTAATGGCGGTTCGCCCGATCCGGCGGCCGATACTGACGGCGTCTTTAGAGGAAGTCTTAACCACTGAAAAGAAGAACTTACGCTTATAGGAAGGCTTCCTGGTTCTGGCGTGGACAAGTGTACAGCGGTTAGGCTTTTGCTCGGAGGCGCTGGATTCGAACCCCGACAGCCTGGTTTTTTTTTTTTTGAAGTTTCAGTCTAACGCTTTGGTATAACCTGTCACTTGATTCTCGAAGCTCATCGCGTAGTCTTGTTCAGGACGTTTTCGATAGCATGAGATTTATAAAAGAAGCAACAACTGGAAGATCGAGGGCGTCGCGTTTCTATCGCAAAACGAAATGAGCCACTTTTGTTTTCGCTGCTGGCTGTTGTTTGTTAATGCTAAATGTTAAATTTCGGTTTCAAAATTATCTGCCCTTTTTATGGTTGATAATTTTGGAGAATTGAAACAAAAGCATAGGGTGTTAATGATTAGGTAATCATAAGGTTAGACTAAATATTTTTAAACGCACCCTTTTTAGAATTGCGACAAGGTTTTATTATAATGATGCACCAGGAGACTAAAGGCACACTGCACTACGAGCAGTGCTAAACACAATCGTGTATTTTTCCCACACTTCTAGATATGCATAGCCGAATCCCGATTCTGGTTCGTGATCCTCTGAGAACGGCAAGGCATGTTGGCTTGTTTTTCAGGATATTTGAAAGTTCAAAAGAGAGTTGTATTCTCCATTCTGGTGCACTGCAGCGGCGATGACAGTTGGCGGCGAGCAAGTAGCCCAATGCAACAGGGAGGCATCGCTTGCTGGACACCGCCTCTAGCGACGACCTCAATAAACTCGGCTGGATCACCGTTGCTCTACCCCTCCTGGTGAAACGGCAGGGTATCAGGGAAGCGGCAGTGATCAAGCACTAAAAAGAGCTTTAAATACACTATAAAACAAAAAAAAAACAGGGACAAAATTTTCTGATTTTGCTGCTCCGCCCCCATTTGTTCACTCAAATGTCCAAATATTCCTCAAAAAATGCTGCAAGAGCTTTGTTTCATGTGTTAACAAAACGCCACCACCGAGCTTCATTTTCAAGGTCGACAAACCTGTTGCACGCAGCATATAGTATGGGACCGACTTACAGCATCTAAGATTAATTTAATCAAAAAATTTCAAAGAAAAATTTTACTCTTTATTTATAAAAAGTACTCTCGTACTGACTTCGTAACAGAACTCTATGGGATCGCTGGCCTTCAACTCTTGGAACTTCGTCGGAAAATTAATAAGCTAAAATGTGTGTTTTTTTAATTTATCCCATGACGGCTTTAGTCTAGACAAGAATAACTACATTTTCCGCCGGACTCTTTCACGCTACCCCTCTAGGACGCAGAACGTCATGGCCCTTGTTGAACATACTGTTAAAGTAGACACGTTTAAAATTTCTTTTTTTTTTCCTAGGACAATAAATTACGGAAATTCTCTGCCTAATTATGTTTTTATACAAGCCCAATATGCCTTATTTGTACGCGAGATTTATCGTCATTTTTTCTTCTTCTTTGTGCTCAGTGGATTCTTCTGTGTAAGCCTGATATGTATTGTGATGTTAAGTTTCTTTTTCTTTGTAGATCTGAACGTTTCGACATTTTAAATGTTGCAATATGCATAGTGGTGACCCTGTTGATTTTTCACTCAGTGTATTGTCAGTGATGATTGTTTATCGCCCATCACTACAAAATCTCCAGGCGGAAATGTAGTATCAACAAATAAAAAATAAAAAAGTGGGATAGATTCTTCCCACCTACAAAAAAATTAGTTTTTTTTTTTTTTTTGTTTCTGGGGTTTGTTGAATTTGCCTGCTGCTTACCCAGTGTGCATCCAAGCAAAAGTATCGCAATGATGAAGAACTCTCATTTTTTTACTTGTTCGGCGTGGTTGATCGAAGCAAGCATGCATAGAAAGAAGTGCAGCCGACAGAAGGCGTATGCCGCGTCGAGGGAGCGCCGGCTGATTCGTGCTCTTTTGCGTTTGATATCACAACCGTATTGGACGACGCTCCCATTTCGTGGCGTACTTCATCTGTGGGCACCATTTTTTTCTACGCATGCGTCGTCTGCGAATTGGTGACGTATATTGGCCAGTGCATTTTTTTAACTAGTGAAGTTATTTTTTTTTCAGTTTTTTCACTGTACAGTTTTACAGCGTCGCTTCACCTCTGTAGTAAATTGCATCGTGGTTCGTTGAGAAATCAATTTTCTGCGCGCTGTCTCAATTGCCTTAGATATCTAATGCAAAGAAAAGTAGGTCATATAGAGGGTTTTGAATTCGTGCAATATACTGATAAATCCCTAAAAGTGACCTGCTATAGTCACAAGTTAAAATTTAAGCGCAAACTCCTCCCACCTCTCTCCGCTTTAGCAGAGCGAACGCTGGATGGTGGACGACTTCCTGTCCTGCGATCATTCTGCTAAAATGGAAGGATGGTGGAGGAGCTACACATGTAACCAACTATAGACGTTTGCAAGTACGGACTCTGACCGCCGCCATCTTGCTGCTGGTGTGTTTAGTTCGTTGATAGTCAAGGGTTTTTGGAATGTACCCACGGTTTCCAGACTGGCGACCCCGAACAAACGTTTTCCATCCACGGTGGCCAGACTAACACTCGAAGCGCGGCTACTTGCAAGCGTCTATGGCTGGTTTCACAAAATTGCGAAAAACAAAAGACCCCGACCAAACCTGTCCTTATTAAAAAAAAAAGGAAGCATATGAATATGCGCCCGTCCCGTATAATGTTTTTATCGGGTGTACTACCCGCACTGTCTGCTAAGCTGCCTCTTCGGCGACAAAACTGCTGTCTCGTTTCTTTCGTGTCTCTGGATCATAACGTTCTATTAATATTCCAGTCACGCACAGATTCTTGAAAGCTGGGGAATCCGGAGCCGGTGTCCTGTTTACTTCCATGTAAACCCTGACAAGACGCCGTATTTTTCCTTCAACTCCATTATTTGAAACTCAAATCCACCGAAATTCTGGAAACAAAATAAAAGCGAAGAAAAGCCCTAAATGAGACAAAAAAATAAACACCGCAATCACGGATCTAAAGTATGATTTTCCTACCCTTGTGATTCTATTCTGTCTATTATAGTGACACAAAACAACTCAATCCCAGTCAGCGAAAGAGAAACATCTTACGTAAGATGTTACATCTTATGTAACTTATTAAGTAATCTTATATTAAAGGACACATGCAAAGAAAAAATACATTTTTTTTAAACAGCTTAGATGGAAAAAGGATATCATAAAACGATTTTACAACGAAGAAAAAAAATTTTTAGAGCTATATTTACGGCGCTATCGAATTTATAGTTGGCGCCCGCGGGCGCCGCGGAAAAGTGGCCCTTATTTATCACGTGACGGGCCCATATTTGTCACGTGGTGCTCGCGCTCTTTCGGAAGCTTCCTATGGCCTCTAAAAGTAACTTATTCATCTTTGTTTGAAGTATAACAAAAAACTAAGATGAATAAGTAACTTTTAGAGCCCAAAGGAAACTCCTGAAAAAGCGCAAGCAGACGTGATCGACCTGTGCGCCGGTCAGATGACGGCGGCGGCGCCCCGAACCAGACGAACTTCTGCGGCGGCGGCGACGGCGGCGTGGAGAAACGCGTTGAAGCGGCGTTCGCACAACGCTCAGCGTGCGGCGGCGGCGTCGCTTTACGGCTCGGCGACGCAGGGCGGCGGCGCGCGGGCCTACCACGTGACCAGCGGCGGCTCCAGCGGGCGCCAACTACAAATTCGTATAGTGCCGTAAATATAGCTCTAAAATTTTTTTTTCTTCGTTGTAAAATCGTTTTATAATATCCTTTTTCCATCTAAGCTGTTTAAAAAAAATGTTTTTTTTCTTTGCATGTGTCCTTTAAGAAATATACGAGAAGACAAATTCTGCTGCAATGACGAAAACCTTTACTTCTATAGAAGTAAAAGGAATGAAAGCAACTAAACATGCACCTATAAGATTCTCGACAAAGGCAACCTAGACAAGCTTTGCACAACAATAAAAAAGAAGGAAGGACACTTGTAAGTCTTTTTCTCGGTGAAAACTTGCAAAGAAGGCTACCTTTCCGGGGAATTCTATAAGAAAGGGGAACGTGGCAAGTCCATCTCTCGACATTTTTTGGCTAAAAACGTGTTGCTGATGAAGTATAAAGATCCTTACGCTATCACAAATTCAGAAGAACTCATTACATATCTTTGAAAAATGAAGCACAATTGTTACCTCAGGATTCTCCCTCGATATTAAAGACATTTATTACTCCACATCCCACGTAAACCTCAGGAAACTTCGCCGAGACACCATCGATAAACAATGCGACATTTCTTTTCAAAGCGCCACTGGAGTAAATTTGGACTCCTTTTTTAGAGCTGTTAAGTGTATATTTGACGGCGATAGAGCTAGCATAACAAGAACACAAATATGTACAATAATTTAGTGTCTGCATTGGATCTCGTGTGTCGCCTGAATTATGTGATTTATGCCTGGCAGTATGCGATAGGATAATCCAAAGTAACCTAAATGACAAAAGGATCAAAGTTATCTGGAGGTATGTGGATGATTTCTCGGTACTCTATGAGGCCAAACAAACCGTTGGCCAAAACGGCCGTTGCATAAACAACAGAGCTAGATAGCATGCAGTATCTGTGAAAGGCACTGCAGCAGGTCATTTACCAGCTCATTGTAGGACATGCATATGCAGTGCAGCATTCAGCAACATTACCATTCTGGCAACAAACTACCGAGGCAGCACACCAATGTTGGTCCGACATTGGCCTAACATTGGCAAAGACCGGCCTCAATATTGGACAATATTGGAAGCGCTACCCTATCCAACGTTTGCCCAGTCATTGGTGCCAATGTTGGGCCTCTGTTCAGCCATCGTTCATGCCAATGTTGGCCCCATCATTGGTGCCAATGTTGGGCCATTGCTAAACCATAACTCCAGCCAACGGTGGTCCCAGATTGGCAAAGACCGGGGTAATATTGGACAATACAGGAACCTGCTACCCAATCCAATGTTGGCCGTCATTGGTGCTGATGTTGTGCCATCGTTGCACTCGCCCAGCTGTTTGCAAATACACTCGCCAAGCTGTTTGCAAAAGGGGAGGTAAACAGACACAAGGGATTGTTTTGAAATCTCCGAGAAGTTTATTACACACAGCCTATTCTGTAGACAAGTACAAATTAAGCAATTTGTAATATGTGAAGAGGTACTACTCGGCTGTTATACAACTGAGAATATTGCTAAGGAAACAACAACCTGCATAATTCTTTGGTAGTGAGTGTCCTGTCTCCCGGCAGCTGGCAGAAATTTTTCCCCGAAATTCTATCTGTAGTGGCCGCTCATTGGCGGTGCATTCAGTTCATCGAACGACGTTTGCATCAACAGATCGTTTCATGAACACGCGATGTCTCATAAAAGAACTCAGAATAGATTCTTTTTTTTTTTTTTAGCCGCTACAGACTCACCATGAAGCGGCGTGAATGAGTGGGCTGGGTCGGCGAGCACGCGCCTCAGAAATACACGCGTGACTAAATGACCATGCAGCGTGAGATTCGCGTAACGAATGTCGATGAAACATTAATGTCGACGAAACGTGTGTCCATGAAACGTCTATTCACGGAAAAGCTGCCCGTGGAGCGTGTTATCACGAAACGCAGAGAGAATAAAACATTCAGTATTTTACCAGCAGTTGTGGCATGATTTCAGACAGCGAATGGCAGTTGACTGCTGGTAGAATTTCGAGGAAATTATTCTCCGGGCAGACAGGAGATAGACACTGCCTAATTCTAGAGGTAATCCAGAAGAGTACCCGTAAAGGAACGATCAAGTGTCGCGAAATAGGTTGCAGCGCACTTACGTTGACGATACCGGACTTGAAAGGTGTATTCCGAGATAAATGTCGACACGGGCACGGCAGAACAACCACTCAAACGCAAAAACGAGAAAGAAGGTGTTCGTGAAGATTCAAACGATGCAGCACAGGCTGTCCCGTTTGTCGAACCAAACACTAAACACAACACAATATTCACTTGGGCGTCTTTGAAGAAATCGCTTTTTGCCGACACTACGGGTAGGACCTTTCGAACGAAATAAATACCATTTACTACAGAAGCGGAATCCACAGCAGCGACGCAGGCTGCATCACACGCCAAACTAGGCCCGCAAGCAGGTATTCCGAGATTGTCAATGGCTAATGCGTCATCCGCCACACCACGCGATCACGTTTCTGCCACTTCCCGCGCAGAGTCAAGCGATAAAAAATCGCACCTTCTACCACGCTTTCAGCTTAGGGAGAGAGACAAAAAAAGAGAAAGGAAGAAAGGCAGCAACTCATTGAAGGCCGAAACGGGAGTGCACACACAAAAGGATTATCTTCAGGGCCATCTCAACAATGAACACAATTAGAGGATGTGTTACTTGTACCCAACGTTGATAGTGTAGTGAGCGCAATGTGTGGCCTTGGGCTTCCGGCAGGTGCCGTATTCTGCCTTATCACCAGCTTCGAATCTGTGGGCACGTGACCCTAACGGTAGGCACGAGTGGCCTAAAACACGCCTAGAATCTGCTCTGCTCTCTATACCGAGTGAACAGGACAGCTATATGTAGGCAAGCTTTTGCACTTACAAAGAAGCTGTCCGGCCCAAACATTACCTCAAAACGATGCAAGTTTGAAGATACTATTTTTAAGCCGTGTAACCCACATTATAATTTTAAATGAAGAACTAAGCGCGTCTGTTTTTTACGCACGATGTCCCCATATAAATAAATAAATAAATATAAATGTATATATATATTACGAATAAATTAAAAATTATGCGTGCGCTGTTAGGTACGCGTTTTTTAACTTCAAAGTGTTTTACGAAAGGGTTACACATAAAAGACGCACCGGACAGCACATCTTCCGACTTTAAACACGCGATGAATCGCCGACGCTCGCAGACGGAAGGCTGCGATGCTGCGCGAACGGTTTTTGAAAGGTGCTTCGTAGGGTACGCCGTGCGCAACGGCTTCGCAACCGTTCGAAGGGCAAAGGGTTTGCGACGACAAAGTAGCTTCTTGCATCTTCAGTAAGATAACGGTGCTCGAGAGTCCCACGCTCACATTTCCGCAGAGCGAGCGCGGCCGGCCAGATTGAGGCGCAGTCGACTCTTGCTACGTCGTTGCTCTGCCTACACCAATGTCATGTGCACTGGCATTCGAAACAGCACTCTCGAGACTTGATTCGAGTCCAGATAGACAACTTTATAGCGCAATAGATTAAAGTGCCTCGTCTTGAAACCCGTCGCAAGATAAATCGTCTTAAGCTTCTTTATACTGTCGTGCACAACTCTTCGCGCATGTCACTCGAAAAGTACATGGAGTACAACTCAAGCAGGCACACGCGCAACAAGCACTCGAAAAATATTGTGGTCCCTTTCTGTAGAACTGACTGTCTAAAAATTATCTTTTTCACGCGAACAATCAATGACTGGAATAGTTTGCTTGAAAATGCCACAAATGCAGCCACAACGTCATCATTTGCAGCAATGATAGAACAACCTTTTTTTCGCGGTGTCTGCAAAAGGTATATTAGGTTATTATTGTTGCGGGTTATTTGTTTCTCCTTTTTCATGGCCATTGTTGTTTTTTTATTGTCTTTTCTGTGTGTGCGCAATTGATATCGTTTACTCCAGAGTTGATAGTGTCAAGTGAATCGATGTCCATTTTTTGTTTTCTACCATGATTGAACACTTTTTCTTTTTTGATCGCCGATGATTTGTCATGTATGCTTGCTGTGTGCTAGGCCATTGACACGAAGAGAATTGTGACGATCACACAAGTAGCTATGAAACTATCTACACAAATGCGGGCTGAAACCATGTGAGGCCAGCTTGATCAACAATAAATCGTGCCTAACGCAGTCAACTGATTTAGACATGTCTAGGTAGATGGCGCCAACTTGACCTCTACAAGTAACTATTGGTGCGGTGTAACTTAAAAACGAACACAAATTGGACTCTACAGACCTACCTCTTAAAAACCCATGTTGTTCATCTGATATTACCGTGTTCAGGTAAAAATAAGCATGCTTATGAACTACTTTCTGAAAAAACTTTCGCAAATCCACATAATAATGACACCAGACGATAATTACCAGCTAAACAAGAACCACCTCCTTTTAATACAAGGACAACAACGGCGAACTTCCACAGCTCAGGAAAAAGTCCTTGTTTAAGTGATTAGTTGAAAGTATGACACAGAACAGGGGCAAATATCTTTCACACACAATTTTTGATAATAAAATGGGTATGCCATCAATCCCCTTAGAAAAGTTTGGTTTCATTTGATTGATTGCTTCGATTATATCTTCAATGTCGGCCGTAAAAGAAGACAAAAAGTTATCACGTTCTACACTCAAGTTATTAATATTACTCGATTGCTGAGGCAAGTAGCAAGAGCTAAAAAATCGGCAAAGTGATTTGCTACTTCAGCTGGTAAAGATTTGTACCCAGCACCATCACGAAGGCAAATGTCCAAATTCTTTTCCTGAAGGTGTTGTTTCGCGTATCTCCAAAATTCTTTAGGATTTTTGGACAAACTACTTTCAAGGCCATTAAGGTGCATACGCTTGTCCTGTTTATGCAGTTGTTTAACAAGGCATCAATAAATACTGAATTGCTGATAACAAACCTCTAGTCCTGTCTTTCCTATATAAACGATGATAGTGCAGCTTTTCCCGTGAAGAAATCTTTAAATCTCTAGAAAACCAGCTAGGATAGTGGGAGGGGCACGTGAGCCTTTTCGGAACAAAGACATTAAGCGTGTTTTTAACAATGGAACTTAATCTTTCAGTAGCTGAGTCGGCTATTTCATCAGTTAAGACTTCCGACCAGTTGTACTGTTCAAGGAATCTGCAAAAAACAAGATAATCTCCCCGGGAATAACAAAAAGCGACTGAACTTTCTTTCGGCACGTGGCGGGCCAGATAAGGAATTTGTTTTTTTATAAAAGGCTGGTGGTAGACATCAACTGGCACAAGTGGGTTATCAGCCGGCATTGTCCGCTCAAGCGGGGAGTTAGATAAGCACAAGTCAAGAAACATTACCACATACATTCGCTATTTCATTATGATGGGAAAAATTGAAAAGTTTGCAAATGATAATAGCCACGACGCTTTCCTCGAAGTCATGCTTGTTGTACAGAAAGCAATACCAGCTGCCCAGTTAATTCCAGGTAAGTTAAAATCACCAAAAACCTGAACCCGAAACTTAGAAAAGTGTATGGTTGTTTGGAGGGACTTCGAAGTGTACTATCAACTTTGCCTCATCAAAGAGGGGAGGGTAATAATAATTTCCAATTAAATAATTAAAACCATCTCTTGTGGGTATTTCAACCCAGGTGCATTCTGAATAGGATTCTAAGTCCTCCCTTCCGTGAGACTGACCAACGGAATTTACTGCAACAAGAATCCCACCCCCTAAATAAACGATAGAGCGGAACTAGAAGCGTTTTTTTTTAAACACGACTCTGACGTGATAATAATAACATAAACTTGGTTGAGCAGACTAGTGCAGGACTCTGATTTTATACCAGCCAAATTATGTTTGCTTTCGAAAAGACCGTGAATCTTGGGGTTGGCGGTGTGGCCGTCGTCGTAAGGAAAGAGATTGAAAGTGTTGTAGTGCCCCCATCGAAAATATTGAATTCTTGTTTATTCAAATTGTGATTCATGAAGCTCGCCTAATGATCGGTGCGGTGTATCGCCATCCTTTTCTATATTATATATATATTTTTATGTTAAAATTAATACTTATGCGAAACCTTCGAAATACCGACAGCAGGTTAATCTTGGCGGGGGATTTAAATTTGCCCACTATTCACTGCATAAATCTTTGCGTGGGTCGTAGTAAAGTTTCTACACCACAAGCCCTGCTGGATCCAGCGTCTTCCCATTACCTGGCGCAAAATGTCCAAGAGGGTACTCGAACGCAAAGTTCTGTTAGCTTTCTTCTTGACCTAGTATTCCTAAGCAAAACACTGGCGCAAAAAAAACTACTCGTGTGAAGTTCTGGATGGGATCTCGGATCATGACATTGTTATCATCATATATCCATTGAAAAAACTCGATACAACAAGGGTTCCAAAAATTTCATTTAGAGACTTTTCTAAGGCGGATGACAATAGCATTCCAGATCTTTTATATGCCAATAATGATAGCTTCAGAGAATTTTTCTATTAGGCACATTGTCCATAGACGATATTTCGTGAGAAGTTTAAAGCCTTGACATACAGTGCTATAAAAGGTTTTGTTCCTACGCGAATCATGATACCTTCGCAAAGTAATCCTTGGATAACAACAAATATTCATGGTAAAACAGTGAGTGCGCAGGCGAGCTGATGGATGTTGATCATGATGTAGAATACCCGAGACTGTAGTAAAAACTGGGAAACTGGGTCGAAGAAAAAAGACAGGGGAAAAGAATGTCTCCAACTCAGCTACTGCGTTTATTTCCTCAAAGCACTATATATTCACAACTTAATCTCCGACCACCGACGTCACAAAGTCAACCTTTGTTATTCCACAACCCAGCGGCGTAGAATTTCCATTTTCCCGGGGGGGGGGGGTTGGGCAGGCTGAGACGTTCTCCGGGGGGGGGGGGGGGGGGGGGTGCTTTTCTGCGCAATCTTTTTAACACCGGCAATTATTAGTAGTTTATTTTAGGGGGTACATTTTACAGTGTATGTATATCGCCATGTGTCCGTTGCTGTGTGCGTTACTTTGTTTACATGCCACTACTAGAAGCTCGTTACAGGGCACGTAAACAGCGTCTCGGTAAAGATCATGGCCCGGAAGGGGCTTCGCGCCCCCCCCCCCCCCGGATCTCACCAAGGGGGGGGGGGGGGGCACAAGCCCCGATGCCCCCCCGTAGTCTGCGCCTATGCCACAACCTAATAACAAACCACCGACGTCACAAAGTCAACCTTTGTTATTTGTATAACAAAGCTTGACTTTGTGACGTCGGTGGTCGGTGATTAGGCTGTGGATATATAGACACTTTACACACGCGCCAGATTGAGCCGCCATAGCCGCCCTTCTCTTGTCTTACCGAGATGCCGAACCACTGAAGCGGGCGTTGACGAGTCTCCACAACGGCCTATGCTGGGGGGAAGGACACAGTAACACTTAAAATGGCAATAACCTGTCCTGCTGTGGAAATGATGAAGTCAAGCGAACAGAATAAGAGGGAACAAAAACTGAAGGTCGGTTATGGCGGCGCCCATGCACAGCTGCTGTAAAGCGTCTATAAGGCTTTAATGAAATAAACGCAGTAGCTGAGTTTGAGACGTTCTTTTCCCCCTGTCTTTTTCCTTCAACCAAGTTTCCCAGTTTTTACCACAGGTTCGGTATTCTACATCATGATCAACAAATATTGTTCCCTTGAAGCATAGGTTAAGAAGAAAGCGTCGGCAGCTGAGAAACAATGAGTCATCTAAGAGACAAAAGGATTTGTGGCATCGTTCTTGTAGTCTAAGACTAGAAGTTCGAAACGCCAGGTGCTCACATATACGCAACACTCTTTTAAAATTTATGAAATCTTCTACAGATAAATTCTGGCAGCATTTATCTCAAGCAAAGGAAATTGTGACTAGCATTGTAGAAACCAGTTATGTTGTAACAGATAAGGATCAAATTGTGTTTTATTTACTCGCTATTTTCAATCGGTTTTCACACAGGATGGGGGTTACCTTCCCATTTTGCACGTTTCTCATAGTAACCCTGCCGTAGGAAAGATAGAAACAGATAAGCAAGGCCTGTTTAACTTGCTACTACATATTGACGATAAAAAGGTCCCCAGGACCGCACGGGATACCGAATACCTTCTTAAAAAGATATGCAGAGTGGTGTTTCCACTACCTCAAGATTATACAGCGTATCACTCAGCAAAGGTCAGATCCCTCGTGATTGAAAATGCGGAAAAGTGATCTCAATATCTAAACAAGGCAATAAAACAAACCTAAGTAATTACAAACCAATTTCACTTACAAGGACATGCTGCGAAAGTTTGTAGCATATAATAGTTAAATATTTGATAAACGACATAGAGAGTATTAACATCCTGGGTAAAAATCAGTATGGCTTCAGACGGGGATTTTCTACAACTACGCAGCTAATAGAACGGTTAAACCAGCTGAACTACGAAAATAGGGAGAAAGGAGTGAAGACAGGCGATCGCTGTCTTCCGTTGTTCCGTTAACCGTTGTAATATGTACCACCAACTAGCTCAGCTTCTACCCCCTGTTTTCCATTACCTTAGCATTAACACAGACGGATGTCGTGTTTTTAGATTTCACAAAAGCTTTCGATCGAGTGTCACATCCGAAATTATTATACAAGCTTAGTCACATTTTCAAGGGCAATCAAACTGTAAATTGGTTATAAGCATATTGATCAGATGGGGCCAGATTTTGTTTCTAAGGAAGTAATAACTGGCCAACTGCCAGTAATATCTGGTGATCCGCAGGAACCAGCGCTTGGTTCTTTCTTTTCGTTTGGTATATAAATGACATCGGTGACGGTTTCGATTCTGCGATAACTTTCAAACACTTCGCGTATGGCACGGTAATTTATTCTAAAATTTCTTCAATAGATGACCAACAAGGACTGCACAGGCATTTGCGTAATATAGCGACGTGGTGTGGTCGGTGGCCGATGGATTTGAATATAACAAGACAGTTTGTATGAACGCAACATGCAGAAAACAAGCGCTAGAGTATAGCTATAGTATTCAAGGTGTTCCACTTAATAAAGTGGCAGAGTAAAAGTTTTAAGGAGTCCACCTCACATCAGACTTAAGCTGAAACTTAAATGTTGAGCATGTATCCAAGAAAGCTTTTCAAAAACGCTGGATATTTAGAAGAGAGATGGAACATGCGAGTGCGGAAGTTAGATTAGCAGTTTATAAATCTTTGATCTTTGCCAAACATTGAATATGCGAGTCCTATCTGGGAAACATTCACCAGTCCAAACATCTATAGTATAGAAAGAATTCAATACAAAGCTGTTCGATTTATCTATGATAGTCATACATCAACAGACACCTCCTCCAAACTCAAGGCCGGAGCACATTTAACAGGCATAAAATACAGAATGGAAATGAGTAGAATGAAACTGGGCTTTCAAATATTACATGGGTACTACAGGATAGACGCTTCAAAATATATTTCCCCGTCTGAATCTATGCAGAGGAGAACGCAACAGAATCGCCATGTCAAACCATTTTGGTACACAACAGATCATTTCAAACACTCTTTTTTGTCAGATGTATAGATCTTTAGAATAACCTCTCTGGATATTTTGTCAACTATACTGATCTGATATCGTTGAGAAAATAGTTTGTAAACTTTCAGTGTGTGTAAATTACTTGTCTTTGTGTGTCTGATGTGCACCACTCCTGCCGTGGCCTCACGGCTGGCAGTATGTATAAATAAATAAAAATAAATAAATAAGTCGACTGACAACGCGGAGTGGTGTATAAAATTCATTTCGCCTGCGGAAACATATATGTGGGTCAGACAGGACGATGTATTAATGACCGCCTACGAGAGCATGCATTATCCTAGAGGTTGTCACCAGTTTTCTATTTAGCAATACACGTAAGGGATTGCATGTGCACTGAAAAGTATAGCCATACCAAATTGCTAAAGTGTTTTATGACTAAAAGAACACGCGATCTGTACGAAGCTCAAACAAGTTTGTCTAGTGGGACTGTGTGGATCAGCACGCCGTCGATCCCGCCTCCTCACCAAGTAACTTTACTACCTTAATCTCACGACTTGACGATAAGTGACCTGCTTGCAAATATTATGTTCCTGTTTGCCTTAAACTTCATCTTCGTCTTTTTACCATCTGCGATTGGTGTTCGTGTTCCTCGACATTTCGCCTTTTTCGCCTAAAACTTGTTTCTTTTTCTTCTTTTTTATTTTTTAGAGTTAAAAAAATAACTATCCTCATAATTTCTGTTTTTTCCTTCTTTCTGCTAGTTTACCACACAAAGATATTAACAGTAATTATCTTATTGATGTATATTTTTAATAGGTAGAAAAAATGCCTTTGAGGGTGTTCTTTTTATTCTTTCTTTTAACCGATAGGATCTGGAACTTCTTCCTTCTTCGTTTCTGTAAAGTTTTATAAAACGGCAGTTATCAGTAAGCGCTGCTACCGTCTCCCTCGTCCTTCCTTCCTTGTTGTTTTGCGCTATATATCCTCATGAGACAGCCACAACTTCGCTTTATTTTCCTGGTCGATGAACGTGTCCAGAACTCAAAATTAATGTTCCAACTTCCATGAAGTGGGTTACAACCTTCTGACCTACAAAGCAGATCGATTTTTTGTTTTGTTTTTTCCCGGGGGTTGCTGAAGTCGCGTGCTGCTTACCCAGTGTGCATCCGAGCAACAGCACAGCAATGATGAAGAAATACTTCATTTTTTGATTGGTTCCGCTGGGTTCCTGGAAGCAAGATTAAAACAAGGTAGCGTGAATGGGGGCCTGAGTCAAAACCCGGTATCACAGAACATAATTTGTGAACTTGAGTCACACCCCGTTTAGCACATAGCTCTGGGCAAAATATTTGGCATGACCTCAGAGTTTCAGGTTTTGAGAAGCCGGTATATTCTAAACTAGAGCATAATGTAACCTTTTTTTCTGGCAAGCGTCTGGGTATTTTGGCACTAATTCACCAAAGAAGTTCAAGAGTTAGACTTCACTCCCGGGTGGTTTGGCTCTAATCATGCCTCTTTGGGCCAATATTGCCAAACGACTGCCAGAGTAAGGCTTACTGCCAGGTAGTTTGGCTCTCATCTGGCATCCTTTGGGCCCAAATCGCCAAATAAGTGCCAAAGCTACGCTTCACTTCCTGTTATTTTGTCTGTCATCTGGCAGCTCTGGGTCAAAGTTGCCAAGACCAGGGTTAGGTTACTGTCTGGGAGTTCAGTAGTCATCAGGCGAGCTTGGTCCAAAATCGCGAAACAAGTGTCAGAGTTAGGCTTTACTGTCTGGTAGTCCGGTTAACAGCCAAAGTTAGGTAATGAAGGCGTGTCACATTCGCGCTGGTTTATTTACATTTGAAGGTAGTTGACCTTTTAGGTATTGGTAGGGCGCGGGTGGTCTGCGACTGAAATAAAAATTTAGTTTAATTCTGCCCACAACTTTTTATATTATTTTGGGTGTTTCTTGATTTTGCCAGGCAAATGGAGGCTCGAATGGTTTTCCGCGGCTGGACCCAACAACGGTGATTTCGCAAACGCAGATTGCGCCGGATTGTTGTGCTCGCGTGTATGTCCACACAGCGAATATCCGGTAGGAAATTCACGCAAGCTCTACCGCACGCGTCGTGAGAGTGGTTCGATGTTACAGCAACTGCTGCCATCAAGCCAGCTGCGAGACTGATGTGCGCAGGTATCCCGATGCAATTATTAAGCGACGCGTTGCAAAAGTGAGCGTAGCCCTTCTTTGTGCGCTTCTTGCATTGCAATTAAGCACTGTCAAAGTCTAGCAATAAAAAAAAAAGCATAATGGGCCATTCTCGGTGGTACCGAGCCCGCTTCAGAGTGAAGGGAACTAACATAAATCCTGGCGGCGGCGATTTTTATTTAATGTTCATTTAAAGCATTTGACAACATCAACCCAGGCAACACACAGTATTACGTTGATATTGGCGCCAAACTTGAAAGATTCTGCAGATACCATTGTAATCCAGACGATGTGATTGAAGTTTTGGAAGGGTCACGCCGACGCAATCCTGACGTACCATATCTCCTGCCGTATTTTGTTCAGTCACGCGGGTGTCGTTTTTAAATCAACTATGCTGGCGAGGTTAAAAAGAAAATTAAGGAAGACGTCATTTGCTTACATTTAGCCCGATAAAGACAGACAAAAATGCAGAGGAAGCCCAGCTGCATTTTTTTCCCTTTGACCGCGCCTTTTATAAAACCTTCCCACCTGATTTTTTTTTTTTTTTTTGTTGTCCTTGTGTGGCTGTGAACGCGCGCGACGGCCGCTTCAAGCAAATCAGACGGGTCGAGCGAAATGCGTGGCCTCTCTCTGTAGAACGCGTAGCATAAAAACGCCCGAACGAAAATTTGTCACGAGACTTGCTCTGACGAGCTGATGGGTTCACTGAGACTGCAGTCTTCGCCTTTCGCCAAGTTATGGAGATAAGTGGGGCCACGTATGTCCTGAGCTGCTGTCGCGCGTTGGAGTCACGGCCGTGGTTTTTCATTGTAAGCGACTAGAACCCGTTCATTCCTCCTTCTGTGTAATGGCCGTTCTCTTCGTCGGAGTTGACTAAATTGTGATGTGCCTGTTCGGTGCGCTTCTTTAAAACTAAAATATATTTGGCGACAACGAAACTTTAGTTGAATGTGGGCGACCTTCCGCTTTCTCGACTTGGTGTTTGTGTTGATTTGAACTGCACAAAAACTCCGTTCTTGAAATGTTCTTCGACAGCCCAAGATCGCTTTCAGCTAGTAAAGAACGGTTTCGCCTGAAGCACTATAACCCCTTTGTGCGCTAGAATGTCAACAAGGCTATGGCGAACACTTTCGTGCTAATAAAGGAGCTTTAAAGAAACCCTTATAGTTTTTTTTGTTTACGTTTTTTGCGACGAGGCTTTTTAGGGTTTGTTTAGATTAACTTTTTCTGACCGAGTCGGTTTATGCATCTATCACGAATTACATGATATCGCCGCTTTTTTTAGTAAGTACACTGTAACCAAACTTCTGTTAGAAGTGCATTCTCCTCTCAACTCTACGATCCTTCATGTTTGATTTGTGAACGTTGCTTGGAATCCAAAGCGTGTTAATTATAACTATTGATTTGTTTTCCGCTTTAAAAAGAAAGTGTCGCTATTGTAGACGTTTTGAGAATAAGCTGAGCATAATGATACTGGTTTACAAACTTCTGGGAGTGATCGAAAATAATTTCATTTGTTCGGTTATACGAATTATATGCAACAATTTGTATGGAACGGCCTACACAATGCAGACTCACGCGACGTCCGGCAGAGAGGCGGGCCGATCCGTACAGTAGCCGCAGAATATCGCGCGGATACCCGGGCGAAAGTTTGATCCGTAGAGTATCTGCACTCTGTTACGCCATGCCGGTGGCGAAACGACGGTACGTCGATACGTGCCGGATATTGCGTCTTGGTGCCAAACTAGATGTTAGGACGTATTGGAACCAATTTTTGGCCCGTACTGGCACGACACTAGCCAAGCATCGCCGCTCTGCATGGGAGCGGAGATGACGACTTCTCATCATCGTGGTTCAAACGCTCATTCTACTTAGTTTCATTCTCGAGCGCGTGAAAGCGTACTCGCGTGGCACACCAGATAAATGCGAAACTTCAGCATGCCTCTGGGCTATCTTTTCCACGTTTGGCACATATTTGGCACTCGAGTGGCTAGCGAAAGTAAAGCCATGCTTTGACGCGCACCCTGAACCCCAGATTAGGATTTGCTTCGGTATTTATGGCTTGAGTATGGCACTTGCTTTGGCAGTCTTGTGGCAGGCCACAACAAAAACAAACTTTGTCATGCCTAAGGATCGCCCAACGAAGGAAATAGTTAGGCAATGTTGTTCGGCCCTAACAAGCGCCGAAGAGTAATACCTAACTAAACTAGACCATGCTACCTGGGACTATTCTAATTTATTTACTTGATCGGATATTCTGAGATGGTTCCACTCTGCTGGTCTCCACATTTTATTTGCTTGCGCGCGAAGATTGAGCTAGCTGGAAAAAGCAATTTGCGCTGTTCACTTTTTGAGTATCTACACTTTTTTAGGAGACGTCACACCTGGCGTACTGGCGTAATTAGGTGTGTGTTTTACATGCCCCGTTTGCATAAAAAGACTGCAATTCTACGTAACTAATACAAGGAGTACTAAGCTATGTATAGGTTTCTAATTTTTCGCTATATACTAATAAGCTCCTAAAATATTATTGTAGCTGGTTTTACAACTTAGCGAAAGGCCAAAACCTCCGACTGAAGCTGTCCTCATTAACAAAAGAGTGAGCTTTACGGGAAAAAAATATTAATCTGCATTTTTATTGTTTTTTTATAGGGTACACTGCCGTGCTGTCTACGGTGGTACTACTTCCTTAGCAACAAAAGTGCTATCCTGTTTCTTTGGATTATCACAATCAAGACGTTAATAAATATTCCAGTCGGCTAGACGTTTCCCCAAAGTTAAGAAATCCGGTAACGGTGCCCTTTTTGTTTTTCATGTAAACCCCTAGAAAACGCCGCATTTTGATTCTTTAATTCTAAAGATTGACACGCAAGTGCTCTGAAATTTGAAAAACAAACAAACGCAAAAAATGCCATGGAATGAAACGAAATATAAGCACCCAAAAAACAAAATTGAATTAAAATTTCCCCAATCTTAAAATTTCCGACCTAGTAATACAGTGAAAACAAAACACTGAATCCGAGTTAATGAAACAGAAACAAGGCTACGGACGATCAAGTGGATGTCGATCAAGTGGAAGGAACAACTACTATTTTGTTTCGCTTTGCTTACGTAACTTGCCCGACAGTCCCCCTTGCCCATGTGTGCCACATATATTGAATTGGCGTGAAACATTTTAATAACCATATCTAAAATACAACCGGAAAGACATTGGTCACTTACCTATAATCTCTGAGTATCGTGTTCTCAGCGGTGCTTCGCTGGGCACAGTTTAGAAGGCATCTATATACCGGCATCTTTATAAGACGTTTGCGCAACCTTCATTTCTAGGGACAATGCTATATTAAATTTATTTTCAAGAGTTATTTATCTTACTAAGTTTGTATTCGTATGAAAAATATTCGTGTGTCCTGTTTTCCGAGTATCTAAAAATTGTTACGGCACTTGGCGCCTCATGCTGCCTTAGTGAGCACACCGAGCTCATGACAAGCTTTCTGTCAACACTAAATTTCAGTGTTTAGTAGAGTCAGGTGGAGTTTTCCAGCTGCCCGCACTTCATCTCTCTCACACCTGTAAGCGCATGAGGTGTCAAAACTTACCGCATAAAGAGCGCAATGGATTAGATTACGGCGTAACATGCAACTTTCTGCAATGAAAAAGAAAATTGAAAATCCGCGAGTAACACCAATAGTGGGCTTATTGTTAAGACAAAACTAACGACTCTAAACGTTTTCGACCCAAACATAAAAAGACGTTTAAAAGTTTTTTTTTCTTATTTTACATTTATCCAGAGATTTTATTTAAGTCACGAAATTAAATATACACCTCTCTCGTGACAAAACAATTCTCATTTTGTTGGGTTGCTAAACTCAAGTGGCGTCGTGTTTTTGTTTGTTTGTTTGTTTGTTCTTGGGGGACATTTTATTTCTCAACTGTACACATTAAATCTCCGACGAGCCCAACGAGGCAAACAAATTAAAGTACAGTTTACCTCATTGTCCTAGAGGGGAGGGAGATGTTGTTGAGGCAGCGGTTGCAGACTTGTTCTCCCTACTGCAAAGAAAATTGAAATATGCAAACCACGCGCAGAAATAAGTCAAATACGATTTATCATATCTGCAAATAATAATACCACCGTTATAATTTGAGCAAAGTGCGATATATTGCGTACTTAATTCTAGATGTTTCCAGGCTATTGATTAATCGTGCCCAATATTAAGACGCGTTTCCACTCATTGGATTCGTCCTAAATGCACCACTCTGTCAAGCACTTCAAAAGCAGCCGTGGAACAAAGAAATCACCGTCAAGGGCCTCATGTCGCGGGACAAGACATTAAAACCTTGTGATCTATTAAAACGGAGAAATGTTCCAAAATATCTCACCATGACGATTTTTCCAGCAATAGACAAAACCATAGAAGTGCGCCGTCGCCCGCTAATAATCTATCTTTACCTGGTTCGTCATTCTGGAGAGCTGTAAGGCTTTTCGAACCTTAGCCTCGCTGTAGAGAACATGGGTGTTGACGTCTCAGTCTAACCGGAGGATGGAGTTTATCGATAATAGACATCGATAAACGGATGATCGATGAAGGATGACATCGAGCTAGAACGGGCGTACTTAGTACAGATACAGTTCTAGGAATCACCCGCAACCTGCGCTTCAGCCCTACTTGAAGACATCTTTGACTTCAGTTAGAAGGATGCTGCTAAGTGGAAGACCTTCGAGAACATGTTCAAGACGCGCCGAGAAGCTCACGAACGCCGTGGAGATTCGATAGTGCCAAGAAACAGCTGGGGGTCATCGAAATCATCTCGAAGCGTCATCATGTTTGTTCTGAGAAACAGCTGCCGTGCTCACAGTTTGGTACTGCAATCCTGCTTGCGACGCATTGGCCAAGGACTTCGTCAGAGAGGATAAACTAGAATTCCAACCGTATCATTTGTGTTTTATTTATTTTAAAGCAATAGTGTCTGCTCCTGTTTGTCATCTCGCTTCAGTCAAGATAGTCTTGCATTAAGCTGGAAAACTTTCTGAAGTAAAGTGATGCTATTGATTATGCTTAGTTGGAGAAAGAGACCAGTGGAAAAGCGAACAAATATATTTGTTATTGACACTTGTCTAGTGAGACCACTGGAACCCCCGACACCGCCTGGAAGTCATAAAATCTAGGACCAGATTCCACCAGTCGAAGGTTGTGGGCAACCTGTGAATCGAAAGCGTTAGACCAGGTGGCCCGCATGCGTGAGACCCGGTGGCGCGCATGCCATATTAGTTACAGTCATTTCCGCCGCAAGGGGTGCTAAGTACAATTGGCTACGCGAATGGCGCTGCGTTGCTGAAAAAAGGCCGTTGCAGCGGATGCCCGGAGGCTCTGGGGATCGCGACGCCGGCGATGACGGTGAATTAATGACTACGTGTTCTTGAACCAGTGCGTCGTGTCATTCTCCGTTACGGATAGTAGCGAGGGAATTCCCCCACGGGCGCCCAATGTGAGGCCCGAGCCCACGACACTGAAATGAAGAGTCTCATGCTCTACCGACTGAGCTAGCCGGGCCACCAGCAGTGTTCATCACAGCGGTACGTAGAGTCAAACTCCCAAGTCTGTTAAACCACGCATGAGTAAATGTGCTGGGCGCCCCAATAGCCGCGCTTCTAGATACTGGCGCAAACATATCGCTTATTGGAAATGCCGCATACGATTTGCGTAAAAAGAATATTATAATCCTTCGGACGGCAGATGCAAATTTGCAGGTGGCGTCGGGATCTCTGCTACCTGCTGGCGGTGCTGTGAGTTTCCGAATATCCTTCTATGGCTGAAGTCTAAGGCCTTGAACCATAGAAGGACTTCAGCCATTCGTGTACCTGCATGGGCTACCAGTGCCCATGATCCTTGGTAGAGATTTTATTGGGGCGGATGCGGTCTACAATCGATTTCGCTAGAACCGGTAATGGGTTCAAACGAAACTGAGCTAACGCAATTTACGAGACAGGAGGATTGCATTTTCGGCCAGACAATTTCAGCCAACTTTGCGCGGCAAGTTTCATTACTTCCGGACAGCGTCCACAAGGCCGGGCAGAAGTGTCCCGGTAACAGCGGCCATAAGCAGCGGTTCGAACATCTATTAGAGCCGTCCTCACAGATGTTCACGGAACGCCCCGGGAAAACTGATCTTCTGCGGCAACGTATTGAAACCAAGAGAGCACCGCCCGGAGGTGCAACGCGAGAACTATGAATGTCCACAAGCATGAGCTTCTGGATGCGGTTCTCACGGAAATTATCGACGAGGGCACAGTAATTTTTATCAGCCGGTTTTCGGCTGATAAGAAAGTCAGTCCGACACTGCTGGCTTGGTGAACGCAACAACCATCAAGGTTTATTTGGCACCGTTTATATAGCCGGAAACAGGGGGGCGGTACCGACGGCATGACTCAGTGCTATAGACGACATAGCAAAAGCTGCATGATAACATTGGCATGCGGTATGATATCGGCACGACACATACGTGAGTCGAAAAGCCCTTGGGCTTTACCCGTGGCTCTTGCATTAGTATACACAGTGTCAATCAGAGAAAGTATACCTTGCCTGAGTTTTCCTTCCGGGGATTCCTTCGAAATAAAGTGTACTCGGCTGACGTGCAAAAGCCGGCGTTCATTTTCCACAGAGCTGATTGTTTGAATTTCCTCGCCTTCGCTTGGGTTGTACAATTTACCCGACAGCTTTCAACGCTTAATGTACAGTCAGAGGCAATTTGACCTGCGACAACGGAGCGAGCGGCCACGGGGAACAATTGCCGTATGCAGCGCTGCGTTCGCTTTTTCGCGCTGGGGAAGAGGCTACGGGAGCAGTCCACGTTTCGCTGCCGGGGGAGGTCGAGTCAAAACAAATGCCCCTCGCGCTAGAATGGCCTTCTATGATATAAGATCTCTTTCTTGCACAATATTTTTCCTGCGTTATCCGCGACTTCGCGATAACTTTTGATAAACCCAGCGGCCAGCACTTGACAGGAATTTGACGCTTACTTTTCATGTGTTTGCAAAATTTTTTTTATATTTCTGAAACAAAACAATGAACATGTGGCCGGTAAATGTGGCATAACATTTCCACAGATATGTGAGGAAAAGGTATACGTTTACTTTTAGTTATATATTTGTTAGACTGAACCGCGAACCGTAAACTGAGATCAAGTTGGAATCATAACGTGCGAAAGAACTGATAGTAATGCCCGACGGCTTTACAAACTCATGCTAAGATATGAGCGCCAGAACGGAAGCAAACCGAGATAGCCTTTCTAAGGGAACAATAAAAATACTTAAAAAAATATAAGTCGGCGTATTTTGCTAATTGCGTCGAAATGCCGCGCCGCATAGCCGGCTCTTCTTCATGTCCCTCTTCCGTCTTGATTCCCCCCCCCCCCCCCCCCCCGCTTCTACAGAGTGGATCAGTCCGCCGAGTCTCGTTCCCAGAACGCCGCAGCGACCGCTGCGCCCCATGCGGCATTTTGCCTGCTCTGCCAGCGTTCACGTTGTCGCAGGTCAAATTGCCTCTGACTGTACGTTGTTCTCGGTGATGCAAAATATGGGTTCGCCATGGCAAACATGATGACGTGGCTGCGGTTTCACGAACTTTCGAGGAACACCTTATACATTTTCGGAGTAGGCGAAACGAATGCGTCAGGCCGGACTTACGAATCACCGAGAGGAAGTCCAGTTGGCCGCGTCTAAAATCAACCTACTTGGCTTTGTTCTTCATAGCGGCACGCTGCGCCCAAACCATGATAAATTGCGAGCGATAACTGATTACCTACGTCCTCGCGACGTCAAAAGCCTGTAGCAATTATTGCCATGATTGCCTTCTATAGAGACTTTATTCCACGGTGTGCCGAGATTACGGAGCCTCTCAATCGACTGCTTCAAAAGAAAGCAAAGTGGTGTTGGAGACAACAAAAGACGAAAGACGTTTACAACTCCCCGTAATGCCGAATGAAAGCGCAGCTCTTGAAGAGTAGGAGGAGAGGGTAGGGAAGGGACGGTATGCCTCTCCTCCTCTCTCCTTACATAGTCCTCCCGTGCTCCTCGCCTCCTCCCGCTCTTCCCCTCTTCCTCCTCTCTCTTTCTCCTCCTCTCTCCTCCTCCCCCTCCTTCTCCCCCTCCTCTGTCCTCCCTTCCGCGCGGTGCATTATGGGAAACGTCCCATAATGCAACGTCCGCGTCACCGCGGTGCATGATGAGACGTTTCCCATAATGCACCTCGCAGTTACGCCAACGGCGACGCCGCCGCGTTACGCCGACGCGTTACGGCTACGCCGACGCTGCTCAAGCCGGAAACGGGCACCTAAGAGCTGCGCTCTAGAACAAACCGCGTTTTCTAACCTTTCCCTGGCCATGACCGATAATGCATGTCTGCATTTTCCTGGCTTGAGCTGTCCGTTTATAGTGGAAACCGGCGCAAGCACTTATGGCCTAGGAGTTGTTCTTTAGCAGAAATATGACAGCATCCTTCGGCCTATTGCTTTCGCCAACCACACTCTCATTGGAGCGGAACGCAAAGACTCGACAGCCGAGAACGAGTGCCTTGTTAATGTTTTTGCCCTGAAGAAGATTGACATATATACACTGACGGCGCATCGTTTGGCATTCAAACTGACCACATATAGTTTTCTTATTTATTGCTGTCTATGGCAGCCGACGCGACCTGTTCTTCAAGACGCACTGGGGCCCTATCGTGATCTGACATTATCGTCGTGTGCTCGTACTTGTCAGGACAAACATGAGCTTCACTACCACTTTGGACGGAGAGGCAAATATAAAAATTCAGAAATTTGCGAGCATTGTACTCAGTGAGTTTTGTCCCCCTTTTCAAGACTGCAAGAGGTGGTAAATACGCACCGACCACAGAAACGACACTTAAACAATCGTATTTATGCCCTCCTCTAGTAGACGGAAGCTAAGGGTGTTAGAAATGTGCGGCATTTACAGACGCCCTTAATTTCATTGTTTAGTTCACAATTAAACTCTCTTCTTTGAACAGAGGATTGGGCACACAAATCCCTATCAGTTGAAATATCCAGATTTCGTTCTGAAGACCCCTGCGCCCCCGGAGCTTTTGATGAATCAACGTGGCGATGCAGCCCTATTGGAAAAAAGTACAAGAAACATACCGGCTGCTTGTACTGTTCTGGTATAAAGCCAAAATAATTTCCTGTTATTATGTATGCAGCTAGTTTGGTTTGGCGGTCTGCATAACTGGGGATACCGGCACCGATATGGCTCGACGTCTGTCAATACTGGCAGCCAGTTTGCTTGCCGATATAATTTGGTGCGGCTGGTATGATGTTGCGTCCGGTGACGTAGGCGACCGACATCTTTCCAACACAACGTTTATATAACTCAAGACCACCAGTATCACCAAATCATACATGCAGAAAGGCGACCGCCATCTTCCAGCGAAACATCCATCATTTACCACCGGTATCGTTACATATACCATACATGTCGAAACGGAACATAGACCGACGTTGACCTCACACGAATTCCTCGGTCAACTCTTCACGGCGACGTCTTGGGGCAACTGTCTCGAATATTGTGTACCACAAGTATTCGAGAGCCGCACCAGCCGTACCGCATAGCAAAGCCAACGTGCACGGCAACAAACCGATCGTGACACCAAGCCGAGGATACCGCGTCACCGGTCGACAGCGGCAAACGGCCCGTTGCTCGTACCGTGACTCGTACACGGCCAACTCGGCGCCTTTTCGTGGCTCCTCTCGTAGCAACCAGCTACAACCCCACGATTCCGCAACCGAAGCCGGCGTTGGCTAAAAGCGAAACGAAAAGCGGCCGCCCAGTGACTTCCGCTTCCGCAGCTCGGCTTCCCCACTTCCCGTCGTCGCGTAGAAGATGGCGGAGGCGTAGCTGCGTGGGGGACGCCGGCTCGTTGTACGTTGTACGAGACAGATGTTTGGCGGTCCGTTTCTGCTGCGACTCTGGTTCTCAACTCGACGGCACCTCTCATAGTTCACCCAGGTGTGGTCAGCCTGGGTCAGCGCGGCGCGGCCGGCTTTCCTCGTCCGATCCCCGGACCGTCGACGACTTCGAAGTTCGTCCGGTAGGCCTAGGATCCGAAGGTGTCAGTCTCTCTGTGAAGCGGTAAGCGAATCTCGTCCCCTTTCTGTTCTACTTTTAAATTAAGTTAGGTGCGCTTCAGTGTAAGCATGCGTGCCAAGTGTTCGTGACAATTTTGAGCTAGAATAATTGTGCTTCATCACGGTTTTTCATTTACCGAAAATGTAAATCGAGCCGATGAACGAGGAGCCATGCTTGAAAACGATGTACGATGTTAACTTCTCAGCACGCATGCTGCGAGCCTGAGACATCAGTGTTGGACCGTGTGTAATTACACGAACGCGTGTAGTAATATTAAATACACGAACGCGTGCCGGTACCACGACCTACGCCGGTACGAAACACATCCAAGTCGAAACGGGCAGCGGGTGGGGGTAACTTTACTTTATATATATCTCGAGTTCCGTCGGACGTAACTTTTAACATTGGGTTATGTCGGACGTAACTTGAAACCTTGGGGTAAAGATACGTCGGACGTAACTTTAAGTTTTATTTAGTGTTTCGTGGGCGTACTGTATTTACTCGAAAATAGATAGACCCGTATTTATTGAACCCACCGAGAATAATAATAAAAAAATAATAATTCAAATATAGGTCGACCTTTTTTCATTTTTAAGAACAGGGGAAAGGTTGGGCAAAAGAAAGAAATAAACAAACCTTTATTTACAGCACTCTCAGCTAAATCTCGGGGCGATGCCAAAAACTTAATCACCGTCAGAACTTCCGGACATGTCATCGTCGTCCGAAGCTTCGTCAGCTCGGTAGGTAAACATCCTCGCACATTCGCAACAATAGCTCACTGACACCGTTGTAAAATGACGACAAGAAGAAAGGAAAGAAGGTAGAGACGGGTGAAGCGACGTAAGACAAAATACAAAGACGCAAGCAGCGCCCCGGGCCGCGAGGCGAGTCGCCATGAGCAGCGAGCCAAGCGGTCTCAAGGAACAAACAAAAGTAACCTTTTTATTTTTTTTGTGCGCGTTTGCGAGGATGGAGGGCAAAGTGCATGGCGCATCGCGTTCCTCCGGTTCCTCTCTCCCCTCTTCCCCGTTGTCTAGCGAGGCGAACGCTACAGGCGCGATGGCGAAACCCGACGCCCGAGGGCTACCGCGGGCAGGCCGTCGGCTTCTGCTGTTTGGGTTGTTTTAAGCTTTTTGAAACAAGAAACGGCGCGGATCTACGGCCACGCCGGCTCGGTGACTCGATAGCTCCATGCTCCCGGTAGGATCGCAAAATTTGGTCGCGAATGTAGGTCGAAATTCTTTGGTCACGATTTCCGAGAAAAAAGAGGTCGACTTATATTCAAATAAATACGGGAACTTTAATTTTTATTTTGGGTTACGTCGGACGTAACTCGAATGCTTGACGTAAAGTTACGTTGGGCGTAACTTTAATTTTTATTTCGGGTTCCGTCGGACGTAACGTTATACACTGCGTTACACTTATGCAAAACGGGGGCTGCTGGTTCGTCTTATAAACCAACCGTTTCTGTGTTAAATTAAAACACATCACTGACCTAAAAAATCCTGCTATCCTCGAGTTGATGCTATAGGAATGTATCACTTCAAATAAATGTGTTAATTTCTACTTTTAGCCCCTGCGCCGCCAGGTACAACATCTGGCCTAAAGCAGTGTTTCGGATCTCCGTCCAAGACCTGAGGGTGGTCGTCATTCAATCCAGGAGTCGTGTTGCCGGTGCTTCTTACTGGATGGTGATACCGAGGGACAAGTTATCATGCTTGAGGAAGGCAAGTATGGCTAGTATGGCCGCCGTAAGTACACATATTGTTTTTACCTTTGCTCGAATCCACTTTTAAGAAATGCACAGTTCACATGTGCACATCTCTAAATAGTCGGCGGCGTTTTGTTATTCCGGAATGCTCCCAACTCTTTCAGCTCTAGTTTCTCTAGACCATGCAAATGTGAGGTAACACTAAACCACATGCTCTCTCAGAAGTGCTGAGCTGAAGCACTCTAGAAGCTACTCTAGCCTTTACAATGCAACACAAAATAGTTGACGCCAAGTATATCTAGTTTTGAGACTGCATTTTACCAAAAGCTCTGCCGAAACAAATCTGCCACCTTATAGGGAGTGCAAAAGAACCTCGCGTGCCTAACGTGGAGAAGGGCATTTTTTATTTGCGTAGGCCAATTTTTTTAAACCAATTCCTTCAGCCTCCTTGAAATGTTAACATCATGTGACACACGGAAGTACTGTAAACCCCTTAATGTTTGCGAGCCCTTAATTTTTGCAGCCTTTAATTTTGCGTAATTTAGTGGGCGTGATTATGTCCTCTGTGACCGATTTGAGAAGAAATAGGGGACACAAAAATAAGGGGTTTGCTGTACATCGGAGAAAAGAGGAGGTCACTTTTGTTCGTATGCAACAGTAAAACCAACAACAACAATCATGGTGTCATCCCTTTGTGAGCCTATCTGTGTCTATTGAATGATATGAATTTTATCTTGGTTTGTCAAACGTTGTAGCCTGTACGTTGTGGGATGTCGTCTTCAACACAAACAGTGGTTTTCCTCTGAAGCAGGCAGCATGGACGCGTGCCGCAGCACAGCAGAGTTAATTTGCAGGTTGTACCGCAGTTTAAAGGAAAATTCGCACAATATGGGGGAATCACGATTCAGTGGTCTACCATGGGCGTGGACACGATTTGCTCATTCTAAAAAAATTTCGCTAGAAATCGGGGATTTGCGACGAATGTACCCGCATGGTTGAAAGAGCCAGGCAAGCCTTGCGAGCACTTTGTTTTCTAGCCTTTCAGTCCTGAACCCACTCGCGCACCAATGTGTAGATGTTCCGATAGGCAGGAGCACTTTTTTGGAAAGTGGTGGATGGCAATACGCATAGACTGTTGTTATCGTTATCAGAATTTTGTATTATGGTAAAAGGTAGACTGCATATTTGCAATACATTTACTCACTTAAAAATATGTCATACTAAATATGTGTAGTATAGCCGATGACAAAAACTGAATGGCTGGGCGTCCTCCAGCACGCGCTTCCACTTTTCACAACACTTTGAACGGACGTGCTCACTCGAGGCTCATGAGACACTGAAAAATCATCGAAGGTAGCAGGGGGCCTGGTGGCAGAACAACTAAGACTTCTCCCTGCCTTTCTCATTTTGTCAGTGAGCGTGTACTCCCATACTCTAACTCGGCTTAACCTGGACACAGCTGAGGAGAATAGGCTTGGCGAGTGCCCTTAGTGCATATGCATTTGTACAGCTGAGGCACTTTCTAAATCAAGTACCTTGTGTATCTTACCTTCAAAAACACATCATTTTGGGGGTGCAAAAGGAATTCTAACCCATAAGTTTGTTCGTATTGTCCTATTACGCATCGACTTCTTCGACTAAATGAGGAGTCGACCCAGCCTGTTTAAAAATATAATGCCTGCCAGGTAATTGTTTTGCATTTAGTTAATATATCAGTATGAACAAATACTCAGCTCGAACAATCGCTAGGCACAAGCTGGTCGTGTGGTTACAGGCAGCAAACATCCCGGTTGGAACGTCCTACCTCGCAATATAGGTGAAGGCTAGGCCAGGGTCCCACTTGCAAACGTCTATACTTTGTATATCTTTAAGGTGTACCACTTTTGACACTACACGCCATTGCAGCAAAAACAGCGTGACACATGATTATAAGCTCGACGTACCATGGAGTCCAACTACAAAGTCACATGGCTTGCTTTCTGCACTGAATTTGCAAGGATGGCTTGAAGCTTCTGCCGTGGTTAACTTTAAGCTGAGATAGTTTGGAATAATGCTTCCGGTTTTTAGTGTTGCCCGGCACGGTTAACAATTCGGTGATATAGTGCTGCATTGAAAAGTCGATGCATTCATGACTGTATCGCCTAATGAATGCATGCTATCTATTAAACTCTCCGTTCTGCAGAGAAATGAAATGCACTTTGCTTCCAATTGCAGCTGCTTCTGGAACTTCATCGTATGAAGCACCTTATGACTGCAAGCTCTGACCGATCTTGTTCTGTGGTCTGCGCAGGCCCATTGCAGGGAGTCACTCCGAGAGCCTCACCAGACCTTCCTGCCCGTGGTCGTTCTAATTTTTTTTTTGTAGGTATGCATCCTTTCTGTCTTTCCCTTAATGCTACTCGGGCGTTTTCTTTTCATTGTCGCCGATTTGCCTCAACATCGGTTAAGCACACGAATAGACGCTGTAAAACTGTATCCCACATATTTGTGTCAAGATAACTTTTCTTTGCTAAAGTGACAGATTTTTTTTATGAAAGTTGGTCTTCCTTGTTTTTATTTACAAATTTATTTGAGTCTCCGCGGGCAACACTAAAACATTATGCCAGTGTCAAGGACAAGTTCACTGCTCAAACTTGTTCTCAACTGATTGCAAGAAATTTGTTTGTGAAAAATGGATGCCGTGAAACCTCCTTTCAGCACTTGCTCTGCAGCACAAAAAAAAATACATAGGGTATACCCCGTTTTTCTAGACTGCTTGCTCATTCTGCAGGTCTACCTGGCATAGATGTGCTACTGGAGAGCAGGCAAATTCAATTGTTGATTTTGCCATTGCTTTTTTTTTAGCAGTTGTCTTTTATAGTTCTTGTAAATTCAGAGATTTTCCTAAAATGCAAGCCGGGAAGAATATTTAGTTTGAGTACCCTTTAGTCAGTATAATAGATACTGTGTGCTGCTGTTAGTGCTAAGTCGAGATCGGTGCTTTTTTGGCATTTTGCTCAGAGTAGTACCCATTTTTATCGGTTAGCCTCTTGGAGCGCCAACTAAAATCTTTCTATCCAGACGCCTGCCCTTTGCTGGTACACTCTACCCTCATTCTCAGTTAGTGTATGAACTGGTATCCCCAGTCGACACTCGTTGAACATGAGGGTAGAAAAATCTTTCCATTCCAGCAGAGCCATATATGGGGTGAGTTAGGCCAGTCTATGATCTCGCCGCCGTAACGTCCCCCTCCCGAGTGAGCCAATCAGCCCGCGGCGCAGACCGAGAGGCGTGAGCGCACGCGCGTGAACTCTTGACTGTTGCCAGCTGAGGGTGGAGGGCAGCCATTTTCATTTATTCGCCTGGCGGAATGCATGGGATCGGCATACAAATTTTGGTTCTCCACTTTTATTTGTCAGGCTCTCGCAACAAAATTATATAATGTTATTCCTCGGTGGCTTTAAAAGTTAACGAATTGGTTCATCCACGTTCGACCGCAAACCTTGAGTCAGGCGAAAAAGAAATAAGCCCGTAGCAGAGAATGCGTAGCCTCAACAGTGCTCCGCGCCGACAGCGTTGCGTCAAAATGGCGGTCGTCGCTTCGCTGCCTTCTTTCTCTCTCGCTCCTTCGGCGCTCTCCTCCCTTTCCGAATCTCGAGCGCCTTCGTCGCCACACCGACTGGCAAAACTCTCCCAGTATACGGCTGTGCATTGACGTAGTAGTATTTTTTTATAGTCTTTACAATTGAATGTGAGTATTCGACAGAAATCTTTCAGGTTGGGGTGGAAGAGGGTTAAACGAATGCGTTTAATCATTTGCCTTAATTAGGTACCCATCATTTCAAGGCCTGCATGGCCTTGTCCTCGGGCGAGACTATGGCTGTGGTAGTAAAGGAGCAGTTTTTTTTTTGTAAGTACAAGTTCAAAGTATAGAAATAAAAGGATCTATGTGCTGATCACAAAAGAATATGCTATTCATTGTAATGTATCTCTGCCAAGTACTTGATTGTGATTTGTTTATATTTTCAGCTACCTGGGTGCCTCAAGGTCTAGAGATACTAGTGCCCACAAGCTTGGACTCAATCTTCTTCTGTCGTCTGCCAGGACCCGGGGGGGAGGTAATCCCAGCAACAATAGCATCGCAGTATCTCCCTGCCTGTGACTTGATTAGCGTCACGACAGGGGAGTCTTCGTGCCACCAGGTGTTAGGTATGCCACTCGAAATAAGCATTCGTTTTACCTGTTCCTTGAGTGAAACAGCAAAAGCACTACTAAGCGTAAAAGGCAAAAGACATATTCAAATCTTGGGTTGGATGGAGTTCCAATTACAAAAAGGAGTCTGCAGACATGATTAACATGTGAACCTAAAGCTCGCTGATGTAAGTTCAACGGTGCCACAAACATATGTTCCCGCAAATGGCTTCGCTCGTGCTATACCCAAACAATTATTTTAAATAATCACTGTGTTACGTTGGTGTCCTCAATCTTACGTACCTATCGTGCTCAGCAGTTGGGAGATGTGAAATATAAAAAACAGTAACTTGCACATTGTCAGCTTTGCAAAGATTTATATAGTGAACGCACGGTCAACTTAAGAAAACAATTCAGTGCAGGTCTATATTGAAGGTCCACATATGTGTAATTGCTCTTCATAATGAAGTGAAATTTGCTAAAGTTGTGGCCCACTACAGGCTTTCTTTTAGTGTTAAAAAGTGTTAGGATGTTTTAAACAGCTCGCACCAAATGTTTTCTTGAAATACAAAGGTCCATGGAAATTATTATGTGGATGTTTGCAGAGAGTCATGGTGAGACCAATCTTTAATGTCAAGTGTTCCACTTATTCAGAGTTGGTTGAGCCATTATATATTGTAGGTCGCAAATTAAATTTTTATGTGGTCCAGTGGGCACAATCATCCGTAATGACTAGCTCTACCTACGGCAACTTTATATTGAGATAAGATTCTGGAAATAGTTTTTCTAGAACTACGGTAGATATTTCCAGTTCATCAGCTTTCTCGCAAAGCATTCGAGAGACAAAAACCCGGTAATGTACGAAGGGAACTCTCCGAATGACGCGGCTGACAGTTTGAAACAGTCGGCACTGTAACAGTAACAATGGCATGTCACCTGCTTATGTAACGCTCATTGTCGCAGATCAAACTGCTTTTTCCGTCTACACTCATTTTCGGTAGACTCATTCACGGAACTCCCTCTCGAGGCTGTAGCGCTTGGTTCTCCGAAGTAATTTGCATGAATATATATGCAACAGGATTCGTTGAGTGTACGTCTAACACATATTCTTCATATTGAATGTGCTAACTGTATTTATGACCATATCCATAATTGTATCCACATTCTACCAAATATTTTTTTTTATTTTGACATTTGAGTTTTCGACAGTACTTTTCTACACATCTGTGCTTGTTGAGCCGTACTCAAGCGCATACATTTTGTCTTTCACTATTACATCAATATATAGAAGTGTTGATGCCGAGTGAGAATTCAAGCTACCGAATCTGTCGTGTGAGTTAAGAACACAGAAAGAGCTCTATAGACAAAATTTTGTTAAAGAGGGCTGTATGGGTATCAGAATAGCACATGCCATGCTAAAAAAATGCAAACTCTTTTAGGTATGCAAGGATGACGGTGCTGCGCCATTTCTGATATGTCACAAAAAATCAGTGACATATATTGTTCCTCATGGATATTTAAACTGTCAAATTCAAAGCCTAAGTTTTATTCAAGAACGTTCCTCACTACAAATGTATTTAGAGATATGAGCCACCGACCCATGCAAGACTTTGTGGCAAATATTCATTTTCATGTGCATTACGGTTTACAAGGTCTAGTCTGCACTGATTTATTGCATTCATGCTGAAACTGGGAGGGGTTCTTTGGGTATGAATAAAGAGATAAACATTTCTTGAAATCAAAATATTTGAGAACGGACAAAAGGAATGATATTAAAGCGGTATCTTAGATTCTCTTTTCTTTGTCTTATCTCTAATTATCACTTTATTTCATGTGAGGCATTCAGTTTTTTAGGGCGCAGGTCTTAGGTGCCCGTTTCACGGCGTCGCCATCGGCATAACTGCCCCGCTAAACTTGGCAGGAAATTGAATTAATGTAGAGATCATTTGACATTAATTTTTCAGCTAAATCTATTGGAGAAACTGTGTTTGTTTCTGGCTAACGTGACACAAAGTCATGTGACGTCATTTTCCCCGCTACATTTAGTGGGAAAACTGAATTGGTGTTGAGGTCACGTGACATCAATTTCCCTGCTAAATTTAGTGAGATAATTTTCCTGCTAAATTTAGGGAAATTTCCCGCTAAATGGGAGGGAGCAGACGAGGAGGAGGGGAGGGGAAGGAGTGGCATACCCTCCCATCCTCCTCCTCAAGATCTTCGCTCTAATTTCGCATTACAAAGAATTGTAAACTTCTTTTATTTTTAATCTCATGTTTATTCAATTTTTATATGGCAGGTGCACCCGCAGCACAAATCTGGGTTGTGCTGATCCTCTACGCACAAGCTAGGAACTCCTGAGTGGCAAGAGTGGGAGTTTGGCCTGACAGCTCAAGGGACACCTTTGTTCAGTATTGAATTTATAATTATCATCTTTTGAGCAAAGTTCAGCTTTGCTGCATGCAATTCTTCTAGAAATAAATACTTGCTACTGAATTTACCACGTCACTACATTTCGCCACTGCTATTAGTGCTCCTCGAGAACCTCGGACAAGAGCTTATTTGTGTGCAAACATCATGCTTGTTTCAAACCAATGCTGATGTAGAGACTCGCTGACATCCAGCATTCCAATGCAACGCTGGATGTCTGCGAGTCTCTCCCGAAGGATGCAAGCGGGGAAGGAACCATACAGTCGTATCGTATTGGGGGGCATGCTATAGGGTGTCCTTTGTATTGCAATTGTAATTGTAATGATGAGTCGGCTTATTAAAGGGAAGTGCAAGACTTCTTTCAGAAAACTAGATGGAGGTTGATTCTAGTGTAGTTTTATCCCGTGAATCTGAATATCACGTTCGTTTTCTCCAAAGATATAACAAAACGTGAGAAAACACAAAAACAACCGACCAGTAGTGGCGTCGTAAGGGGATTTTTCAGCTGCCAAGCATGTGTCGCTTGAGGGCCGCGCGTCCAATTGAAAGCTTTCTAGGTGTACTCTCCCGTACTGGCACCAGTCGTGAAGTCTTTTTTTCCCCTTTTTAAAAATAGTGTGTGCATGCATAGCTTTGATTAGCGCTGAAGATGCATGAGCAGAGATTTCGAAAGCTCCTTTTGTGATGTCGCTCTCCGGGAAAGAGTGCCTCCAGTGATACTTTAAAAATTATTCTATGCAGCCTCGGTTCACCAAATTACCAAATAATTTTGATATTTGAGATTCTGGAGGTCAAATGAAGAAGATTTAAATGTGTTTCCTCAAATACAAAACCACTCTAGCTTCCCTTTAAGTATATTATGTTCGTTAAATGTTTAATTAGTGAAAATAGACCCATAATTCCAATTAGAAAGTTGCTAAGCATCATCGAAAAACAATAAATCAACCCTTTTCATGAATATATAAGACGGGAGCAGCATTTTACGGCATTCTAAAAAAAGGCTTAATTTGGACGCGTTTCCAGATTTTGGTTTTTTATCAGAGCGCATCTTTGCACCTGCGATACTGCTGACCAGTGGCTGCAATGCGAAGCCACCTCCTCGCCTCCCTCGTAGAATGGAGGGAAGCAGGGCGCACGTGTGTTGCGTGACTAAACCCCTGGGGAGCAGGACCGTAGGTGCAGAGATGCGCTCTGATAAGAAACCGAAACCTAGAAACGGATCCAAATAAAGCGTTTTTACAGAATGCGTAAAATGGTACCCCTGAATTATATCCTTCTAAAAAGAGTTTATTTAGTCGTTTTCAATGACTCGGCAAATTTCTAATTGAAACCATATGTTCATTTTCACTAATTAAAAAGTAACTAAAAAATTTTATTTAATTATCCGACTAATTGTTACGATTAGGCCCCTATACTACGTACCCCTGGACGTATAACTCACCTGCACAAACCGCATTAATGTAGCTTTCACAACCTTTCTAAACAAATATGTAAAGCTTAAAAAATCGCCCTGTATAACAGTGAAAAGGCGATACCAGCATGGTGGAGCCATATGGCTCCACCATGTTGGTATCGCCTTTTCGCTGGTATAGGATGTCCCATATTACGTTATGCTTGTATGGTTTCATCCGCCTACATGGTTCCAACAAAATCCACTACGCTAATATAGGATGTCCCATAGTACGACACGCTTGTATGGTTCCGCAACCTGTATCGTTCCGCTTTAATCCACTATACTGGGGCCGCTTTTTCGCTGGTATAGGATGTCCCATATTACGGTTACGCTTGTATGAGGCGTTTTCCATCTTCTTTCCATCATCAAGATTTTCCAATAGGGAGGCGAGCTGGTTCATGATTACAACTGGTAGCAGCACGCAAAAAAACAAAAAGACAAAGGGAGAAATGAAAAGACGAGATCTGATTAGTTGAAAGTTTAACCGATCTTGGAGACAAGCTAAAAGCTGCGAAAAGAAATGGTCATACGGTCAGCAATGAGTCATACCCCCCACCCCCTTTCCATCAACCCCTCCAAACGTCCTCGAGAATTCTGACCTTTTTCAGTTAAAACTGAATTGTGGAAAAAATTATTTTGGCGTAATTTTACCGGTTTCATTCTGTTTAAGCCAAAAATTGTGATTCCTAAATACAGCGTATGGAGTTGAAAAATGCATGTCTCAAAGTAGGCACTGTAGAGAAATATAGGGTCTAGGCCAATTCGTCGAAAGCGAATTCGTCGACGGCCAATTTGTCGAATGCGCCAATTCGTAATAGGGCAATTCACTGAAGGGCAAATTGTGGAAGAGGCCAACTTGTCGCCGCTTTTTTCAAGTTAAAATATATAAATTTTGTTCTGCGAAGTTCAAGCAAATACTGTCCTATATTTAGAAATCCGTAAAATTGCCGCACGATAATTGACTTTCAGTGCGCTTTTTCTTGTCGAAGAGAAAAACTTGTCACCACTTTCATGAGAGCCAAATTGGATGCCATGTTGCAGTAAGCTTCTCTGTCAAAACACAGACACATGGTAATAATTTCATCATTACTAGGGCTTTAAACTTATTCACTTTGTGAATCGCAGGCCCTGCCACAGGGACACGATTCGGGCTCGGCTTCAAACTGACGTTAAGTAGAATAACCAATTGTGAACGTCCAATTGAACATACAACTTATTCGCGCAGAGAGAGGTGAAGAGCGCTCTCGAAGTTGCTATATGCGTGCTGTTTTGTCGCTGTGCTCTTTTCACACCGTGCTGTTTTGGCAGGTGCTCTTTTGTCACTGTGCCGTTTTGACGCTGTGCTGTTTTGTCGCGTGCTATTTTGACGCGTGCAGTTTTGTCGCTGTGCTGTTTTGATGCGTGCTGTTTTGACCATGCTGTTTTGTCGCGTGCTGTTTTGTTGTGTGCTGTTCTGTTGCGTGCTCTCACGAAGTGGGTTCAAATGTTTCCTTTGCTCAAGCTGGACTCTAGAAAAATATGTTACTGTCCTCTTGAGACTTTCGTGCGGTTTGGCGTTGCCGCAACGCTCATTACAGACAACACATATTATTTTGTTAGGAAGGTGCTCGTGGAAGCGTGCACGGATTTAGGGATAATGCACAAACGGACTTCGCCGTACCATCCACAGGCAAATATAACGGAATGAGTCAACCGTAACCTGAAGCTGATGCTTGTAGCGCATACAGAGCTACTCAACGACTTGGACGCAAAACTGGCTGGCATGCATTTGCTACCCGCACAACAATCAACCGGTTTACGGGTTTTACTTCAGCTCAACTGAACTTTGGGAAAGAGCTCACGTTTCCCCTCGGAAATGGTCTTCTTTGCACGATCCGGAAAGCATGTAGAGTACCACTACGCAGTTCGCAGAAGAGCCTCAACGTTTCAAGTTCAAGCAGGCAAACCCAACATGGGGGGCCAAACTCTGCAGTTCAGGGTAAAACATGTGGTGTTGAGGCGAACTCATCTCGTGACTCTGCAAGAGGCTTCACGGCCCCTTCAGCTTTTAAATGCGTCTTCATTTATTGCCCTGGTGCATGCAACCGTGTTAGCAAGGATCTCTTCAACCTCTTTTACTAGCTGGTGGATCGCGAATCTGGTGAAGTGTGCGGGTCCATTTATGTCGCCGAGCTGAAAGCTTTCTATCCACCGGAGGAGGCAGGCGGCGCTCTCACGTTCCAGATAGCACCAATCCTGACCACCCCTTGAAAGATTCCACACCCTCTCTGCCAAGATACAACCTGCGACGGCGGTGAATACGACGAAACTAGCATGAGCTTTAAGTATCTGTGTCCCCTTCGGTTTTTTGGATAGAGAAGAGAAAGCAGTTGGGCAGGCGGCGTTCTCAAGTACGGCCACTTATTCCTACCTCGCTTTGGCATCATTTTGGATAAATTCTTAAAGCCTCGTGCCAGAGACGTAGCGGCGGTGACGCAGCTCGAATTATCAGACCCACCTCAGCTGCATCGGTACACTCCGGAATTACTGACGTCGGACAGGCGCTCGCCCATCTGCGGAGACCCTGGCTGACCCAGAGGAAAGGCCACCTTCAGACCTCCCTTTTCAGAAGGGGGGAGATGTGGAGATGTGTGGGCAACCAGTAGATCCGAAGAGTTGGACCAGGTGTCCCGCATGCCAAATGAGTCACTCATTTCCACCGCGAGTGGTCCAAGTACAATTGGCCACGCGAGCGCCGCTTCGTCTCTCATAAATGGCCGTTGCAGCGGATGCGCGGAGACTCTGGGGACCGCAACGCGGGCGATGACGTTGAATAAATTACTACGCGTTGGCAAACCAATGCCTTCCTCCGAGACGGGTAGCAGCAAGAGAATTCCCACGAATTGAATTGAATTGAATTGAAATTATTTCCGCCACATTGTAACGAGGACACCGGACAAAAAGCCTCCATGAGGAGACTTGACAGGGTCCGGTGCCCTTGGACCGGACCACAAGTCCAGAAGACCCTAGTGGAACGCCCTGGGACAACTCCACTGCACCGCTCACGGTCGACTAATACATCGCGGACGAATAGACCGATCTCACCAGGAGTTTCGCGACGCCACCGCTGCCGCGGTGCATGCTGGTACCTGTAGCTCTCCCCAGTTTTCCGGCCGCGTCAATGCGCATTGTACGCCCGCCGCGTTTGGAAATTTTCAGGCTAGCACGAGACGTTTAGCCGGGTGTTTACTAATGTTTTTCAATGGGTGGCTTGACCCGTTGTATGCCATGGTGCTACAATAACAGCACCAGGCAAAAAGGCCTCGGGTATTATGTCTTCCCGAAAGAAAGCAGCACGGCAAAGAAAGGTAGATAGAGCCGGACAGAGCGGTAGGAAAAATAGCGTTTTTCTATTTGTTTCGCGATTTGCTTCATCATATATTTCCACCTATTGCACGTCAGCTAAAAAGTGTAAGATTACAGGGCACGAGACACACAGCGTGTCGAAGTGTTCCGTACGTTGGAATCTCTCTGAGTATTTGCTCCGTAGCGGTCTATTCGTTGGTCTATCTTCACTAAGTTTGGTGAAGCCGTTTTTAATACACTTTTTGCTCAATGAATTTTGGTGGTTGTAACTGTTAATGTGACAACATGTTTTAAGCACAACTGTGCTTCAAAAGATCAGAACAATCACTCAAAAAAGAGCAGCGATTCTTGATATGCATCACTTGAAATAAAACAACTCTTTTTGGAGCGGTTTTCATTTTTTTTTTCATACAAAATGAAAAAAAACACCACATAATACAATTTAGAAGTGCAACACTTACCACCAGGAATGTAACAAACAAGCCTAACCTATTTTTGGTGGTCTATAGGCTAGCGCTACTGATCCAGAAAAAAAGCTTCCAACGTCGCGCGACTCTTAGCGTTCGGAGCTTGCGCAAACAAAACGAAAGTAAATAGAAACTGTACACGAAAAATCATCTCCACCCCAAGTTTTCAGGTATCTTGCATGGTTGCTTCTTTTTGAGAGATGACAATTGTTACGGCGCATCAGGCATGGCCTTTCTGTAGGTCATATCTTCTCTGTGTGCAGGCTTCTCCCCGCAATTCATCTGTACCCTGTCGCACAGGCTGTCAACGAGAATAAAGCAACTTTTAGAAAACTATCGCTCACCGAGAAAGTCAATTTAGGTCCTCTTGCTTCATTGTTGATTAAACGGTATGCACAAGACTGAACACTACCAAGCTCAGTTTTTCACCTACACATTTGACGCTGTTCCACGGTGCTACACAAAGCCGATGGTTCCTCGAATTTTCTTGTTCTTTTATATTCAACTAGATGTTCAGTTTCCAAGTTAATTGAGACATCCGAGCAGCCGGAAAGTTTGAGTAGTGGCGTCGTTGTTTTTTTTTTTCCTGTGGCCGCAGTGGGGCCACTGCGTGAAGGGCAGTGTGCTCACGCGTTCACGAAGACGAAGAAGCAGACGACGCCGAAGCATACGACAAAGCGATTCTAAAGCGATAAGACGACTGGAACTGCTTTTCTGCGGTTGCTGATAAATTAAGACATCACAACCAACACAATTTTTTGAAGTACAGACATGCAGGAGAATCCAAGCTGATTCCGGGGCGTTCCAAACCATAATCTTCGATGTACGCGCAGCCCTTTCTAGCCGGGAAGCCGGAAAGCGATGACTACAAGTAGCATGGCGGCGGCACCACTTCCGGAATGCGCGCGCCTGCGCAGTTCGCTTGGTGACATCGGTCTATTCGACGGAACAGAAGTCGACTCTCTGTAGAGCGACATGGAGACAAAAAAAATCTAGCCAGCGAGGTGAATCCCGACTGAGTCTTCCCCCTCCAAGTAGGAGATTGAACACGCGCAACGTAATACCGAAAGCTCAAACGACAGGGCATCCAACGGGGCCTGATCCAAAAGAGAATGGGGCAAAATAACGCTGAGCCGGGTAACGAACAGTTGAACTGTGAAAGCATCATCCTTGCATGTCTTCAACGCCCACGCGCCTACTTTTAAATGCGTCATCATTTATTGCCCTGGTGCATATAACCGTCCTTTGTTTCGAGAGCCGTTGTTTAGCTTGGACTGGATTGGACTGGACTGGTTTGGTGAGGCCGCGGGGCGATGCGCGGTTCACACCCTGCGCTTTTGCTCCTTTCATTCGCTTGTTAAGGCCACTTTCTCTTTCGCAAGCTGCAAAGTGTATTTTGGAACGCTTCCAATGAAGCGCCGCGGGAGCAGGAGAGAGGGAGATCGAGCAGCCTTCACGGAGGCACAACGTACGCGACAACCTAAAACCGGGGCGCTGCGACAACGCCTTCACCGCAAAACAACTGACCCTAGGGAAGAAAGAGTGGCTCTTCGAAAACAACGGTATGCGGACCGTAGGCAGCGATCAAGGGAAGCTGTGGTGGCTGCATCTGAAACCGCCGTCACCCGGGAGAACGACTGGCTGTCCGAACACACCCACCGTTGCTATGTTGGTATTCCATTTCTTCTCTGAGTCAAAAGCCCCGGGTTAAATGTTAACGAGTTCCGTCAAAAATCATCGTAGCGACCGCAACAATTTTGGCATAGATTTTTTTTTTATGCGACATTTAATGATAACTGTTTTAAGTCAGCCTCGAACTAAACCGAAATGGTGACCCTTGCGTTCATGACCAGTCTGGGCGTTGTTTTTCTTGTAGAAACACATTTCAGGCAAAGCTCGGGTGTCTTCGAAAAAAAAAAAGATCAAAATGACGGGGCAGTAAAATTGATGGTCCAGGTAAATTTGTAGAAAACACAGGGGTGATTATCTATGAATGCGATAGCATTTATCGTTGCGCACCGCCGAATTTAGGGGAGAAACAGAATTGGTGCATTGGTTGTGACGTCAATATTTCCGCTAAATATAGTGGGAAAACAGAGTTGACGCATAGGTCGCGTGACTTGACGTCCTCTAAGGACTGGACCAGGTCCAGCTGAAAGGACCTGACGTCCTCTAAGGATGTCAGGTCCTTGAGTTCTACCTCTAACCCGACCTTAAGGACGACGTCTAGGACGGCATCGAGGACGACGTCAAACACGACATTTGGAACAGGTTTTAAGACGGCCTCTAGGGCTACCTCAAGGGCGACCTCTAAGACGAACTCTGCGAGACCACAAGGACAATGTCGAGGACGACGTCCTAGAGCACGACGTCAAAGACGACGCCTAAGATAACCTTTAGGACAACCTCTAGGGTGATCTCAAGACGACGTCTGTGACGACGTCCTAGTTGACGAAGCCGAAGACGACGTTAAGGTCGTCAGGTCATTTGAAGAGTGTGCCAATATGAAAGGGTGCGTACAGTCGCTCCACATACGCTCGGTGCAATGGGATGCAAGCACAGGGTGTTGTAGTCGGGAGCTTGTCTCGGCAGCTAAGCCGTCCGTCGGTTCCATGCTCGGGCAGGATGGAGCCAGAGCACTCACCTGAAAAGTGAGGGTTTGCCCCGATATGTATACTATTTATTACATATTTACAACAGTATGCTTCCAAAATCAGAGAGGACTCTGATTGTCGAAGTTCGCTCTTTTTAAACAGCTCGTTCTCCCTAGGTCCCTAGGTAGGGGCCCCATGTCGGTGGATGGTCGGCCAATCCCAGTAACGTGCCCCGTTCAAACACCGCCCACATTCCATACCCACGCACACTCAGCCGCCGTAAACACCTCACTGCCGGTCCAGATGGCGCTGAGAGTCCCACTAAAACACCGGCTCGTTGGAGTCCACGCAGAGGGGCAAGGCATCATCCGGGATCGAGACGTGACGTACCGACATCCGACCCTCCGTGTCTACGCGTTGAATGAAGGCGTCCGGATGATCTCATCGCCCTGGACCGTGCCTTGGTGTTTGGGTGGTGAAACCTTAGACGTTGTTTTCGCTATTTGAATGCTATATCACGGCGCCCGTCTGGTGCGTTCGCTGGGCAGGCGTGCTTCCGAAGCGATGATGGTGCCAGGCTCGGTGAGTAAGACGACCTTAAACCCGCGGGAGGCGCTCGACGAAAACAAACGGCCAGGTGCAGATATTCCAGAAAATGGCCACGGGGCCATTCATAACAAGGACAAGCACAAGAGGGCCTGGAAATACCCATATTCACCGATGTTTGTTTGCTAACGAGCTCGCTATCCTATTGGGAAACCTACAAGAAACATACCTGCTGCTTGTACAGTTCTGCCATGACGCCATCATAATTTCTTGTTATTATGTATGCAGCTAGTTTGGTTTGGCGTTCTGCATAACTGGAGATACCGGCACCGCTAACGCTCCGCGTCTGTCTCTACTGGCAGCCAGTTTGCTTGCCGATATGATTCGGTGCGGCTGGTATGATTTGGCGTCCGATGACGTAGGCGACCGATATCTTTCCATCACAACGCTTATACCTCAAGACCACCGGTATAACCAAATCGTACATGCAGAAAGGCGACCACCATCTTCCAACGAAACGTCCATCATTTACCACCGGTATCGTTACATATACCATACATTTCGGAACATGAACATAGACCGACGTTGAGCTCACACGAATTCCTTGGTCAACTCTTCAGGGCGACGTCTTGGGGCGACTGTCTCGAACAATGTGTACCACAAGTATTCGACAGCCGCACCAGCCGTACCGCATAGCAAAGCCAACGTGCACGGCAACAAACCGATCATGACACCAAGCCAAGGATACCGCGTCACCGGTCGACAGCGGCAAACGGCCCGTTGCTCGTACCGTGACTCGTACACGGCCAACTCGGCGTCTTTTCGTGGCTCCTCTCGTCGCAACCAGCTACAACCCCACGATTCCGCAACCGAAACCGGCGGCGGCTAAAAGTAACGTTGGCTAAAAGCGAAATGTAAATCGGCTGCCCAGTGACTTCCACTTCCGCTGCTCGGCTTCCCCGCTTCCCATCGTCGCGGAGAAGATGGCGGAAGCGTAGCTGCGTGGGGGACGTCGGCTCGTTGTACGTTGTACGGAACAGATGTTTGGCGGTCCGTTTCTACTGCGACTCTGGTTCTCAACTCGACGGCGCCTCTCATAGTTCACCCAGGTGTGGTCAGCCTGGGTCAGCGCAGCGCGGCCCGCTTTCCTCGTCCGATCCCCGGACCGTCGACGACTTCGAAGTTCGTCCGGTAGGCCTAGGATCCGAAGGTGTCTGTCTCTCCGTGAAGCGGTAAGCGAATCTCGTCCCCTTTCTGTTCTACTTTTAAATTAAGTTAGGTGCGCTTCAGTGTGAGCATGCGTGCCAAGTGTTCGTGACAATTTTGAGCTAGAATAATTGTGCTTCATCACGGTTGGTCATTTACCGAAAATGTAAATCGAGCCGATGAAAAAGGAGCCATGCTTGAAAACGATGTACGATGTTAACTTCGCAGCACGCATGCTGCGAGCCTGAGACATCATTGTTGGACCGTGTTGGTTTGTAGGACAGATTGAGAGCCCATCGTCTTGTCTAAAGCCCCTATATGTGCCGTGATCTAGAAAAATTGTGTTGCTCCTGTGTAATTACACGAACGCGTGTAGTAATAATAAATACACGAACGCGTGCCGGTACCACGACCTACGCCGGTACGAAACTCATCCAGGTCGAAACGGGCAGCGGGTGGGGGTAACTTCATTTTTTATCTCGAGTTCCGTCGGACGTAACTTTTCACATTGAGTTATGTCGGACGTAACTTGAAACCTTGGGGTAAAGATACGCCGGACGTAACTTTAAGTTTTATTTGGAGTTTCGTGGGACGTACTGTATTTACTCGAAAATAGATAGACCCTTATTTATTGAACCCACCGAGAATAATAATAAAAAATAATAATTCAAATATAGGTCGACCTTTTTTTATTTTTAAGAACAGGGGAAAGGTTGGGCAAAAGAAAGAAATAAACAAACCTTTATTTACAGCACTCTCAGCTAAATCTCGGGGCGATGCCAAAAACTTAATCACCGTCAGAACTTCCGGACATGTCATCGTCGTCCGAAGCTTCGTCAGCTTGATAGACATTCTCGCAAATTCGTAACAATACCTCACTCACACCGTTGTAAAATGACCACAAGAAGAAACGAAAGAAGGTAGAGACGGGCGAAGCGACGTAAGACAAAATACAAAGACGCAAGCAACGCCCCGGGCCGCGAGGCGAGTCGCCATGAGCAGCGAGCCGAGCCGTCTCAAGGAACAAACAAAAGTAACCTTTTTATTTTTTTTGTGCGCGTTTGCGAGGATGGAGTGCAAAGTGCATGGCGCATCGCGATCATCCGGTTCCTCTCCCCCCTCTTCCCCGTGGTCTAGCGAGGCGAACGCTACAGGCGCGATGGCGAAACCCGACGCCCGAGGGCTACCGCGGGCAGGCCGTCGGCTTCTGCTGTTTGGGTTGTTTTAAGCTTTTTGAACAAGAAACGGCGCGGCTCTACGGCAACGCCGGCTCGGTGACTCGATAGCTCCATGCTCCCGGTAGGGCGCAAAATTTGGTCGCGAATGTAGGTCGAAATTCTTTGGTCACGATTTCCGAGAAAAAAGAGGTCGACTTATATTCAAATAAATACGGGAACTTTAATTTTTATTTTGGGTTACGTCGGACGTAACTCGAATGCTTGACGTAAAGTTACGTTGGGCGTAACTTTAATTTTTATTTTGGGTTCCGTCGGACGTAACGTTAGACACTGCGTTACACTTATGCAAAACGGGGGCTGCTGGTTCGTCATATAAACCAACCGTTTCTGTGTTAAATTAACACACATCACTGACCTAAAAAATCCTGCTATTCTAGAGTTGATGCTATAGGAATGTATCACTTCAAATAAATTTGTTAATTTCTACTTTTAGCCCTTGCCCCGCCAGGTACAACATCTGGCCTAAAGCAGTGTTTCGGATCTCCTTCCAAGACCTGAGGCGGGTCGTCATTCAATTCAGGAGTCGTGTTGCTGGTGCTTCTTACTGGATAGTGCTACCGAGGGATAAGTTATCATGCTTGAGGAAGGCAAGTATGGCAAGTATGGCCGCCGTAAGTACACATATCGTTTTTACCTTTGCTCGAATCCACTTTTAAGAAATGCACAGTTCGCATGTGCACATCTCTCAATGCTTCTATAGTCGGCGTTTTTTTATTCCGGAATGCTCCCAACTCTGTCAGTTCTAGTTTCTCTAGACCACGCAAATAAGATGCAACACTAAACCACATGCTCTCGCAAAAGTGCTGAGCTGAAGCACTGTAGAAGCTACTCTAGCCTTTACAATGCAACACAAAATAGTTGACGCCAAGTATATCTAGATTTGAGACTGCGTTTTACCAAAAGCTCTGCCGAAACAAATCTGCCACCTTATAGGGAGTGCAAAAGAACCTCGCGTGCCTAACCTGGAGAAGGGCGTTCTTTTTTTTTTTGGAAAGGCCAATTTTTTTAAACCAATACCTTCAGCTTCCTTGAAATGTTAACATCATGTGACACACGGAAGTACTGTATACCCTTTAATGTTGGCGAGCCCTTAATTTTCGCGGCCTTTAATTTTGCGAAATTTAGTGGCCGCGATTATGTCCTCTGTGACCAATTTGAGAAGAAATAGGGGCTACAAAGAGAAGGGGTTTGCTTTACATCGGAGAAAAGAGGAGGTCACTTTTGTTCGTAGGCAAGAGTAAAACTAACAGCAACAATCATGGTGTCGTCCCTTTGTGAGCCCATCTGTGTCTATTGAATGATATGAATTTTATCTTGGTTCATTAAACGTTGTAGCCTGTACGTTGTGGGATGTCGTCTTCAACACAAACAGTGGTTTTCCTCTGAAGCATTCCTCTGAAGCACAACAAAGTTCATTTGCAGGTTGTACCGCAGTTTAAAGGAGGATTCGCACAATATGGGGGAATCACGATTCAGTGGTCCACCTCGGGCGTGGACAGGACTTGCTCATTCTAAAAACGTTTCGCTAGAAATCGGGGATTTTACGACGAATGTACCCGCATGGTTGAAAGGGCCAGGCAAGCCTTGCGAGCGCGTTGTTTTCTAGCCCCTCAGTCCTGAACCCACTCGCGCATCAATGTGTAGATGTTCCGATAGGCAGGAGCACTTTTTTGGAAAATGGTGGATGGCAATACGCATAGACTGTTGTTATCCTTATCAGAATTCTGTATTATGGTCAAAGGTGGACTGCATATTTGCAATACATTTACTCACTTAAAAATATGTCATACTAAAAATATGTAGTATAGCCGATGACAAAAAGAGAATGGCTGGGCTTCCTCCAGCACGCGCTTCTACTTTTCACCCCGCTTTGAATGGACGTGCTCACTCGAGGCTCATGAGACGCTGAAACGTCATCGATGGTAGCAGGGGGGCTGGTGGCAGAACAACTAAGACTTCTCCCTGCCTTTCTCATTCTGTCAGTGAGCGTGTACTTCCATACTCTAACTCGGCTTAACCTGGACAGAGCTGAGGAGAAAAGGCTTGGCGAGTGCCCTTAGTGCATATGCATTTGTACAGCTGTGGCACTTTCTAAATCAAGTATCTTGTGTATCTTACCTTCAAAAACACATCATTTTGGGGGTGCAAAAGGAATTCTAACCCATAAGTTTGTTCGTATTGTCCTATTACGCATCGACTTCTTCGACTAAATGAGGTGTCGACCCAGCCTGTTTAAAAATATAATGCCTGCCAGGTAATTGTTTTGCATTTAGTTAATATATCAGTATGAACAAATACTCAGCTCGAACAATCGCTAGGCACAAGCTGGTCGTGTGGTTACAGGCAGCAAACATCCCGGTTGGAACGTCATACCTCGCAATGTAGGTGAAGGCTAGGCCAGGGTCCCACTTACAAACGTCTATACTTTGTATATCTTTAAGGTGTACCACTTTTGACACTACAAGCCATTGCAGCAAAAACAGCGTGACACATGATTATAAGCTCGACGTACCATGGAGTCCAACTACAAAGTCACATGGCTTGCTTTCTGCACTGAATTTGCAAGGATGGCTTGAAGCTTCTGCCGTGGTTAACTTTAAGCTGAGATAGTTTGGAATAATGCTTCCGGTTTTTAGTGTTGCCCGGCACGGTTAACAATTCGGTGATATAGTGCTGCATTGAAAATTCGATGCATTCATGACTGTATCACCTAATGAATGCATGCTATCTATTAAACTCTCCGTTCTGCAGAGAAATGAAATACACTTTTCTTCCAATCGCAGCTGCTTCTGGAACTTCATCGTATGAAGCACCTTATGACTGCAAGCTCTGACCGATCTTGTTCTGTGGTCTGTGCAGGCCCATTGCAGGGAGTCACTCCGAGAGCCTCACCAGACCTTCCTGCCTGTGGTCGTTCTAAATTTTTTTTTGTAGGTATGCATCCTTTCTGGCTTTCCCTTAATGACACTCGGGCGTTTTCTTTTCATTGTCGCCGATTTGCCTCAACATCGGTTAAGCACACGAATAGACGCTGTAAAACTGTATCCCACATATTTGTGTCAAGATAACTTTTCTTTGCTAAAGTGACAGATTTTTTTTTTATGAAAGTTGGTCTTCCTTGTTTTTATTTACTAATTTATTTGAGTCTCCACGGGCAACACTAAAGCGTTATGCCATTGTCAAGGACAAGTTCACTGCTCAAACTTGTTCTCAACTGATTGCAAGAAATTTGGTTGTGAAAAATGGATGCTGTGAAACCTCCTTTCAGCACTTGCACTGCAGCACGAAAAAAAAAAGATACATAGGACATACCCTGTTTTTCTAGTCTGCTTGCTCATTCTGCAGGTCTACCTGACATAGATGTGCTACTGGAGAGCAGGAAAATTCAATTGTTGATTTTGCCATTTTTGTTTTAGCAGTTGACTTAATAGTTCTTGTAAATTCAGAGATTTTCCTAAAATGAAAGCCGGGAAGAATATTTAGTTAGAGTACCCTTTAGTCAGTATAATAGATACTGTGTGCTTCTGTTAGTGCTAAGTCCAGATCGGTGCTTTTTTGGCATTTTGCTCAGAGTAGTACCCATTTTTATCGGTTAGCCTCCTGGTGCGCCAACTAAAATATTTCTATCCAGACGCCTGCCCTTTACTGGTACACTCTACCCTCATTCTCAGTTAGTGTATGAACAGGTATCCCCAGTCGACACTCGTTGTACATGAGGGTAGAAAAATCTTTCCATTCCAGCAGAGCCATATATGGGGTGAGTTGGCCAGTCTATGATCTCGCCGCCGTAATGTCCCCCTCCCGAGTGAGCCAATCAGCCTGCGGCGCAGAGCGAGAGGCGTGAGCGCACGCGCGTGAACTCTTGACTGTTGCCAGCCGAGGGGTGGACGGCAGCCATTTTCATTCATTCGCCTGGCGGAATGCATGGGATCAGCATACAAATTTTGGTCCTCTACTTTTATTTGTCAGGCTCTCGCAACAAAATGATATAATGTTATTCCTCGGTGACTTTAAAAGCTAACGAACTGGTTCTTCCACGTTGAACGCAAACGTCAGGCGAAAAACAAAATAAGCCCGTAGCAGACAACGC